>LBNU01025879.1:0-34132 GCA_014162995.1 Artemisia annua
TTTTATGCTATTTATTTGGGCCTATAAACCCTAAGATCTTGGAATAAATGTAAACTTTAACTTTGTTGACTTGGTTTACGTTTATATTTTATCTACGATCTTGTTATCTATACATGTGATGGTACCAATCCCCGTAACACCACAAAAGCTTGTAAGTCTTCCGCAGTACGATTTTTGGGGGTGTTACATAGGTATAATAACCTTGAGTTAAAACTTAACACACTGTCACGTCAGCGTCACATCAGCTTTAACCTTTTCACTTTAACTCACCAAAAAACACCCATTATCATAACTCATTTTAAATCAAATATTTTCAAATTCAACCCTTAAACTAAAACAAATACTTCATTTAGTAAAAACATAACATTAATTCTAAAAACATATTACAATACGAAATATAAAAAACAAAATAAAATAAAATAAAATAAAACACGTTCGACATCCTTTCGTGCACTTTCTTGCTTCCTTTTAAAATAACCATGTTTTTCGTCAGTTGTTATCGAGAAGGATTTGACGAAAGTTGCCAACTATAGGTAAATTCCCTCAGCTAAGTAATATCCCCTTTCATATCTGGTTCAATTTACCATATAAGGTGCACTTCGGGCTTCGTTAGCAAGAATGTCATCGAATAACGGAGAGTTATCTAAAACATTAATATCGTTATTCGCCCCTGCCATCCCAAAAAATGCATGCCAAATCCATAAATCTTGCGAAGCAACAGCTTCAAGCATTATTGTTGGGTATCTTTTATCACCCCTACCAAATTGCCCTTGCCAAGCAATCAAACAATTTTTCCACTCCCAATGCATGCAATCAATGCTACCAAGAATTCCCGGAAAACCATGTTCACGCTCATGTTTTTCGTAAATACTTTGAACGTCGGACCATGTTGGTGTTCTTAAATACTCCGGCATAAACAAATCCATAACGCACTTGTTAAAATTAGCAAGTTGCTGATATTCGTACGCAGCTATCATAAACTCAAAGTCAGTTTCATCATCTACATCGGACCAGCCCCTTTGTTCTTCGTGACTTTGATTCGGATCCATTGTGAATGAACAAGGTTTTTTTTTTTTTTTTTTTTTTTTTTTTTTTTTTTTTTTTTTTTTTTTTTTTTTTTTTTTTTTTTTTTTTTTTTTTTTTTTTTTTTTTTTAAAATAACGGCTAGTTGTGCCGTTGTAAGGGGGCTAAGTGATTTTTTTTATTCAACAAAGCACTTTAACGAGACGTTAAGCACTTAACGTGCTGTGTTAACGCCTGGTTAATGCCGACCCACGGTAATTTAAGTTTACTACAATAATGTTTGACTAAGCTTATTTAGTGGGCTTAGGCTTATTGGCTCATGGCTTATATAAGCTAAGCTTATAAGCCCATGTTAGTGTTTGGATTAGCTCATGGTTAATAAGCTTATAAGCTCAAAAGTGTTTGGTTTGGCTTATGTTAGCTTATGTTGGTTTATGTTGGTAATGACTAAAAAGGACATGGTTTAAAAAGGACATGGGTTAAAATCAACTGGTTCATGTTAAAGAAAATCCATCACCCAAACTAACGACAAGACTCAACATATCCTCATTTGTTTCTCCAGTTCAAAATCTTAACACTCAAATTATGCACAACCTAAGTTGAAAGTAGACTGCGAAAACCGTCACTGTGGTTTGTTCATTTTGACATCAATTTTACACTAACCGTCCTTTATAGTTTATACTGTCAAAATGAACAAACAGCGCACAAATGGTTCACAATTTGCTCAACTTAATATATGCCCCATAAATCAACTGAGGTCAACAATAGATATATACAACAAATTTGAAACAGAAACAACTACAAATTCTAGATTACTGATCCCAACATACGACCAAGTGAACTATTTAGCTACAAATTTTGGATAAGTAAAGTTCACTTTTCTTAGTATAAATTGTATCCAAAATGTTCAAAGTTCAAACATGTTTTTATTCTCCTATTGTCGCAGTATTGATCTTTACCACCTGCACATGACTCACCACCATGTTCTATGAGTAGATTAAATACCTATTTTAAAACGAATCTATAGACCTTTAGACTTTAGTACATGTTTTCCACTCGTAAACTGCACTAAAAATACTTTTCTTTTAGTAAACTACTTTAGTTGTAATAATAATACGAGGAGACCACATTTGGTCTTTATATACCAGCAAATTATCCTGAAGCCATGAATAAAATAATTGTGACATGCGATAACTAGCTGAATTGTACATTTATGAAAGAGTTATGATGAGGGCAAAATTGTTCATTTACAAGGGGGTGAGTTAAATAAGCCCAATACCCCTTAAAAAAGCCCCATTTTCCTGGCTTATTAAAACTCCCATAAATAAGCTCATAAGCCCGCTCAAATAAGCTTAGCCAAACACTTGGTTTAGGCTTATGAGCTTATATAAGCTAATAAGCTCATAAGCACACTAAATAAGCTTAGCCAAACACCCCGTAAGCTTAAACAAACGCACCCAAACATCATAACCAAAAGAAGGGGGAAATAGCGCTCAATTCCCAAATTTAAATACTCCTAAACCCAAACCCTAACGGTCAATTCCCCAAATCAAACACAATATCAATCAATCAATCATCTTCACTCCAAATTTTGTTTTAATTTCAATTTCACATCACAAAACCCCCCCTCATTCTTCAACATGAATTATCGCAACCAAAATAAACCTCCCATTGTTCCAATAAAGGTAACCTCTTATCCTTTACACGTATAATAACTTTATTTGTGGTTCTGTTATTGATATATTTAAACCTAGAATTTTCAATTTTGTAATGTAGTTTTATTGCTTTTTATGATTGCGTATATGACGATACGATTATTTAGTCGGTTTAGTTAGCTGTCGGATTAATTTTCCTTAGAAATTGTTTGTACGTTTATTTTTGTATATCGATACCGTGGTTAGAAAATCTTGTTTTGAACCTAAAGTGTTATAATGTAGTTTAATAGCTTGTTACTTTTGTTAGTGATTGCGTATATGATGATAGAAAATGATTTAGATTTTTGAGATTTTTTGGTTGACGGATTAATTTTCGTTCGAGGATGTTTGTATATAGTTACTGTGGTGAGATAGTTGTGGTTTTAATGTGGGGACGTGTTGTGGTTTTTTTTTGGCAGTTTGGTAAAGCGAAGAGGTTGAGTCTTGATGATGGATCGTTAGAGATGAATAGGAATATTGGTGGCCGTAGGATGTCGACCTCGACACCACGGAGACAGGCACTTTCACCGATGAATATGCAGAAGGAAGTTGTTGTGCCGTTTTCTGAAAATGAGGGGCTTGAGTGTGAGAAGACGTATACGAAGGAAGAGGTGGATGTGTTGTTGAAGGATAAGTTTAAAGGAAACAATATTGATTGGAAGGTTTGTTCATTGTTTGACTGTTGTTATGTTATCGTATGGTTTAATTTGATTGCTAATTGAGAAAGTTATGGTATCGTGTTTTATGACTATACGTGCTGCAGAGGAAACAAGAGTGGACAATAGAGTATATCAGAAGAATGAAGGTGTGTGTGAAATGGTTTCAGAAGGCTTTGGAAGACGTTGTTGAGGAAAAGGATGGTTTACGTAAGATGCTGGATTTGTCTGAAAGTAAATGTTTGGAAGCAGGTTGCGTCTTTTGACTGATACTAAAATAATGTCGCTTTAATACACATGCAATTTCCTAATTTTGACAGTTTTCTATACTCATGTCTGTTTACAGAGACTGCGTTGAAAAGTAAGGAAGAAGAATTCAAGGTAACGGTTTCAAAGCTGGAGATGCATATAATCTCTTTGAACGAAAGTTTGGCAAAAGAAGAATCTTTGAAATCAGTAAGACAACGAATCTGTCAGCTGTGTGGCACCTCTTGTCTTCTAATTTTATTCTGTTTAACTCTGATTTTGTGTTTATCTTATTAGGATGCCCTTGATTGTCAAAAGAAAGAAAAAGAAGCAAAGATGGCTTTAGAAAAAAGACGAGATTCTCTAAGGAAAGAGCTTGGATGGGCAGAGCAGAATGTGTTGAATGCTAACGAGAAGGTAAAATGAATATGTGAAATGACGACTATGGAAATTAAAATACAAGTTGTTGTTTTGATTATGAGAAGGTCTGTTTAGTTAACAGGTGTTCTGCATTATCGATTTACAGTTGAAGATGCAAGAGCACATGTATGCGAGGGTGCAAGAGTACAACAGTGGTCTGCAGAAGTACAATACACGACTTCAAGATGAGCTTATAGAAGCTAATCATGCCAACAAACAATTGGAGAGTGAGAAAGCTGCGATATTGCAAGAACTCAGCACCTTAAGGGCTCGTTATACCTTGTTGCAGAGGGAGTTTAATGCTGCTAAAGTAAGTCTTTTGCCTTCAACGAATCTCTCATACAGATACGGTTAACATTATATATGATATTGTCGTCTTGATACTTTATGACTTCTTGAGTTCTTGACTCTATATGGTAGTTTTAGAACAATCAATAGATAAATTTGTACATCCCCTGTGCTGACTTGCTTAGATCTGAAGATGATAAAAGCAGTTAATTTTTTTTAGTATAGCTACAATGTAGATGACTCTAATACCTCGAATTCAGTGTAATATTACAATACAAAATAACTGAATAGTTGAGCCGCTGCTGCATGCACATGGGGTAGTAGCTATTTCATACATGCGTTAACAGGCACCACACTTCTATTGTTCACGAATTTTAGGACATAGCATTTAGTATTTTTCCCTGCTAAAATGTATACATTGAAGTGCAGTCAAAATTTGTGGTTGAAGATAAGAAAATCAAAATTGTTGGAAACAAGAATTGAAATCTATGATTTTATAGATCAGCTTCTTGCAGTTGACGTTTAGGTTCTTAACTGTTTGTTTCTTTATCGCTGTTAACTTGCAAATTTTGTAGCTGCAAATTGACTCTCCTTCAATGGTGTTGTAGATAGATGTCTCGAGATGATGCTGAGTAAGAAGTTAACATCCTTAGACAAGATTGCAAAAAGTAAACGAGGATTGAACGTCTCTGAACTGATACAGAGTAAAGAATGTACAGTGAGTGCACTCCTACTGAGTGCAATAATTTTTGAGCATGAGATTAACTTTGTTTGGAGGTTAGTGTTCCACTTTTTTTGTAGAAGGTTTGTTAGTTTCGAGATGGTTATCTTTGGGAAAATTTATATCTTCTGGGATGCCTAAATAATAATACATCTTATAAAGTTTTGTTAAATTCCACATGGGTTATGAGTTATATAATCTGGGTCATTGGTTTCTTTTAAATGACATGAACATCGTTGAACTGCTAAAAAAGATTATCAGTTAGTCACACCTATGAAGTACGAACCACCAAAAGCATGATCAAGTATATGCCACCAACTATTAAATACTAAACCAGTATACCCATCATGTTTATTACACAAACGAATGTAAATAACTTCGGGTTGAGTTGACTTAAGCATACCTTTGTCAATATTTTGATCAGAAGAGAGATAGTGTAAAATGTATGAATAAGAAGTTTTTAAAATGAAAATGATAGATATTTCAATAGTATATTTATGCATATACAATTACGAAAATGAACATTATAATAAGTCTTTTTACCGGAATGAACATTTTTTACGCACTTTACCAAGATCAATATATGTCACCATCAACTTTTTTTCACTTTCCATTCGCTCTAATATATCGCCCGAATTCAATAACATCACCCAAGTAAAGTGTATATTTAGTGAATATTTTTAAGTAAATTGTATACCCAAAGTCTGCACCTTACTTATACTATGAAAAATAGAATAGTATAGTCAAATCTTTACCAAAATGCACCTTACTTATACGACAAATTGAATTCACCTAGCCAAATCTTTACCAAAACCAAAAGTCAATAACTCTTTCTTCTATCCCCTACCTCGACGTAGCCAAATCTTTACACAATTGACTCTTTGACACACATTCAATTGTAACACAATTGACTCTTGACTCACATTCTATTCACATTCAAGTTACAATTGACTGCTACTCACATTCAATTCACATTCTTTGTACTATCCCCTACCTCAACCTTGCCTAGTCACCTCGCCTAGGGCCTCCACACCACGCCCTCGACCTCGCCTAGAATCACCTCGACCTCGCGAATCAGCTCGCCTGGGTATCGCGTAGGGCCTCACCTCGCCTAGGGCCTCGCCTAGGCCTCACCTCGCTGCTAAAACAAACAATTCAATTCGCCTTGGTCCTCGCTGGTTTAAGGTTCTTGTACTTATGTTGTAGTTTTAAGGTTTTTAGTTCTTGAAAAGAAATCAATCTTTATGTTCATATGAATGCATGTATGTTATATAAAGTTTATGATTATAGTTTATTTTGTTTTTGGTCAGTAAAAATCTAATCTTGATTTAGGTAAATAAATGGATCTTAAAAGATGTTAAGCGAATACATTCAACTTGTGGGTAGTGAATACGCCTAGACCCTCGCCTAGACCACATAATCCTCGCCTAGACCCTCGCCTAGATCACATAATCCTCGCCAGATTAATTTAATTGTTTTTTAGAACACATTCAGCTTGTGGGTAGTGAATACGCCTAGACCCTCGCCTGGACCACATAATCCTCGCTTAGAACCTCTCCTAGACCCTCGCCTAGATCACATAATCCTCACGTGATAACCTCGCCTGATAACTTCTGTTAACACAATTGAATTCGCCTGGTCACCTCGCCTAAGGCCTCTGGTAACACACTTCAATTCAACTCGCGTACACCTCGCCTACAACTCGCCTAAACCCTCCTATCTTTCTCAATCACATACGCCTCGCCTGCACCTCGCCTAGTATTCCTTTTACTCATCTAACGGTTAGAAACTAATTTAGCAATACATCTAACGGATAAAATGTGAAATGTTCATTTTGGATAATTTTATGGGCGAGGTTCATTTTGGATAACTACTTGCATAAAACTTTCATTTAAGTAATTTACTCTTTAAATTTTCCTTCGGTGATGAATGTTTCATAGATACATATATGTTTCTATATTAAGTAAAAGTTGCAGTTTTGAGTTTGCCTTGCAATATTTTCATTGTTTTGTCACACTCTTTAGATATTGGGTTGAACTCAATTAGCTCGAACATCCTTTATATGTTTATTGCAGAAGTGGAAGTACCTAGAAGTGTCACAAAGGTTATAATCAAAATAATCATTAATTCTATACCAAAATTCGTGACCCCTAAAATAATCTTCCAACGTGCCTTTGTTTAAGATTATTTTAGGGGTATGGTATTTTGGGATAATCGATGATCATTTTGATTGGGACCATTGTGGTACTCTTAGGTACTTCAACTTCCTTAATGAACATTATAAAGGACGCTCAAGCTAATTCAGTTCAGCCGATATCCAAATTGTGTGACAAAACATAAAAGTGTTACGAGGCAATACCAAACTATTGCTACGCTATTTTATCCTGATAAAACTTAAGTCTCCACAAACGCACCAATAAAAGCCACAACGTGGTTATATAGCCTCAGTGATTGTACTGCTGACGAGACATGTTTGAATGGTATCTCTTGTTGTCTTGAAAATGAATGGTTTCTTCTAACTTTTGCACGACTAGCCGTACAATTAAGCATGTTTTGTTATTGGAAGGATCAATGTCAAGCAAATTGCTACTTTTGTGCTAGCATTTTTCTTCGGCATGTTTAATGTCACTTGTGATGTTAAGTGATCCCCGAACATAATGTAGCCAATTGTCGACACTGATGCATAGCATAAGGTGGTCAGAATAAAGCAAACAAGTAGAACCTGCAATCAGAGAATCAAGATTTTGAGTTTCATAAATTTTACCAGACAACTTTTTATTGATTTGCAATTACATTAGAAATTTAGAACATAAAACAATTGTTTATGTCAACTCTCTTCGGTTTATGACATGCAACAAAATTAACCTAAAAATCAATGATAAAGTTTGACCATGCAATTTGTCACTTGTAAGATGGAAGGTATATAATCATTATATCTGTCACTTAAAGTTTGCATAAAAAAACTTTCTAACATATGAAAATTGTGTTCACGACGTTTATAAGAGATAAACTACTTTAAAACAAGCAAAATAACTTTTGACAAACTTCTTTTTTAGTTTGTATAATAAATTCATTTAACTATTTAACACATAGAACTCAATTTAATTAGTACAAAAAATGGAAGTACAAAGGCTTGTAACTCTATCCATAAACTACTGTAACTTATGCATGTATTCTCCTATATATGATGGTTGTTAAAGAATAAGATACCAAATATAACTAATCAATTGAGGAACAAGAACAAAGCTTGTGGGACGAAACATGCAAATTGACCAAACTTTAAGGACGATTTTTGCAATTTACTCAAGCAAATTTTATGAATACAAATTATAACAAAAATGTTCATCATGTGAACTTTGTCGACGTAGGGCAGACAAGATAGGCGCCAAAGCGTGCCCAAAAAGATTACAATGACCAAAGAAATATTATTCCCAATGTATAAGCTTAGAATAACTGCTTTGGATAGGGTCACAAACCAAATAAAGATTGACGCAATTTTAAAATCCACCGGCAACATCGAAAGTTATGGAATATTAGCATATTGAAAAGTAATATAATAACCGAGTACATAATAATACACGAGTACGCATCGGAATAAAGATCAAATATACACGTTAATTAACATAACTAGTTACGTTGTTTACCTTTTCTCGTAACAGATCGAACTAGGAGTGAATACGAAAACACCGGATCTAGGGTTCGTATGAAACCACGCGAAAACAATGAAAGATTCAAAAGAATGAATCCTCTATGGTCTCACACACAATACGTTTAATAGCAAAATAATTAGTATACGCTAGTACTTGTAAACGATAAGCAAAACGATCACTTGATTCCTTAACCAAAAATCGAAACCGTTGCCTTGAAGGAGGGAGGTGTACGACTGGCAAAAGAGATAGGAGAGGATAAGAGAAGAGAAGAAATCTTGGCTTAGGGTTTCAAGATTAGTAAACAATAAATGCATAAGGTTCATTATATATGCTAATCAAAACTTAGGGAACAAGCTAAGTTACAAAGGTTCCCAAATCCTACACAAACACCCCTAGGGGCCGGCCTCACTAAGGAGGGGAGGATTCTAGATCCTAGCTTCCCTTCCTATATTTTACAACTGAGTCTTTATAATTAACGTTTAACAACCGTTAGTAAAATACCGTTAAGTACCTAGTTAGTCAACGACCGTTAGGGCTTATCGTGAAATGATAATTAATATAATACTTTAATATATTAATTACATTAATTGTTTCTACATATTAACGTGTGTGACCCCATAGGCTCACATAATTTCTTGACATACATTTACTTGCGATATGAACATATCCCAACAGAGAGACCAACATAATCCCCATGATCCTCAATCAAACGATTCATGACGTGAAGTATAGCATCACCACTTCTTGAAATCCCAAGAGCGACTATAGATCATCTAAATAACCATCCAAATAGTGACCTCCAAATAGTGCCCACAACTATAGGAGGTGATGAACTCAAATAAGTGCATTTTATTATCATCGTTTATCCTATTTAATTAACTTGTTTTACTTTATTATGTATGAGAATCGGTGCTTTAATGTTTACTTTAGTGATTCTCATGTAAAAACAGGTAAACGGTGAAACTTGGCGATTTCGGACTAATTACGGAGCAAAATGAGCAAGATGTCAAAAGTCTACTAAAACCCAGAAGATGCGCCGTATCTCACTCAACAGATACGCCACAATATCATACTTAGATGAATTCGAAGACTGTTGATACAAAAGTTGGGCGTTCCTTGTTTGGGTTCCTGTTCTCGTATCAATTAGATGATAATACTTGGGGACCTGCGCACTAAGAAAGCAACAAACACCGTTAGGCTTATCGAGGGATTGTTTCCCCCGATTATCCTCCTGCGCGAGAGTAAGTAATCGAATTAAGGGTTGTGAAGAGTTTAGGGTTTGTAAGTCGTACCTTGGACGAGAGCTATGATGCCCTATTTATACACACGTAACCGATAAGGTTTCGTGCTCCTCACTCTTCGGCGTATCCGCCGATATCGTATATTTGGTATATATCTCTTTAACTTAAGAGATATTCCATATCCAATCCATAAATAACCTTGGGATTGGGCCCTGTGAGCCCAAACCGTCTAAATGGTAGTCCATTTATTGTTATGGCGGCCCACACGTGGTGGACTTAAATGTTAGTAATGTTTACTAATCGGGTTCGTGACCCGAGTGTGGACTATATGTCATCATGTCCCCCCCAGTCTAGTGTGCGCAGGGTAAAACCTGCGGATGCTAGACTAAAGCCGTGTCGAAATTATTCCCAACGCGTACGCGGGAAGAATTCAAAATTAAACCGCCCAAAAGACACGTATGATGCATCTAGTCCAAAAAAGTGCATTTTACGTACCTCGGGAAGTGGAGAGGCTATCCACGTGTCCTGTACCGTTTCATCTCCCAGCCACATCGAGTTAGTGGGGTACACGTGTCGTTCATCGGTGGTGGGTGGAATACTATATAACCACCCTCCACTTTTACTGTGATTATCACAGTAAAAAGTGACTTATCTCCATTTTCAAAACTTCTAAATCTCCTCTGAAACCACTTTCTATACGCTAGGTAATTAGCGCGTGCGCCTATTCTTATATAAGAAAAATGGTTCTTCAACTTCATGATTGTACTGCCGAAATGTCCGAGGATGAGCTGACGCAGTTCACCTCGGATTATTTTATCCCCTTGGACCGGCACCCAGAGGTGCCAGGTCCAAATGACACCATCACGGACTTCCCCGTAGGGAAGGTAGGGTTGTATACGCGCTTTTTCGAGTGGGCGAATCAGCGCGTACCCATATCCGTGTTTCTGAGCGATATTCTCAACTACTACCAGCTCCGCATCTCCCAGCTGCACTGTATTGGCGCTGGGAAGATTGCCAATTTTGAGATCAACTGTCGCTTGATGTGAGTATAGGTGAGTACTTATTCTCGGATCATTGTCCCAACGAAGGTTTGACGGCGATTTCGACGATTCGGTTGTGCTCGTGTGAAGTGAATGGTAAAATATTGTTTGGTTTTGGAATTATGCTACAATTTATATGAATTAACAATTGAAATCATATAAGAAAGCTAAAAGTACAAGCACGTAAAGCACAAATGATAAAAATGTAAACGCGATCTAAAAATAACGTCTAGTAAACAAATTAAAACGTAAAATCTAAGCTATACTAAACCTACGGGCTCTAATTAAATTTCTTAAAACTTTGAAATGATAAAAGAAAATTTTAGGAAAAAGAAAAATATTTTTTTGACTTTTTATTAATTTTCTTTGAATTAAAAACTATTTTTGTATTTTTATTTAATAAAAGAAAACTAACTAATTATAAAATGAAAAATTAATTCTACAAATTTATTTTCTAAAAATCTTATTAAACTGAAAATGATATTTAGAAATAAAATCAGAAACTATTTTTGTCTTTTTGTGATTTATTTTGTAATTAAAAATGATTTTAAATTCTAAAAACTATTTAAAAATAAAAAGAAATAGTAAAACAATGAGAAAAATTCTGAAATTTTTATGAGAATTCTAAAATATTATTCTAAAAATACTGTAGAAAAAACTTTTTGAAAAATAAGCTCAGAAGTGCTTATTGGCTTATCAACAGCTTATTTCATGTGCTTAAAAATAAGCACATGTAATAATTCTGTATGCTAATGACCAATAATGCTTCTTACACTTATATAAACTCAAATACATGCAAATCATATCAAGTTAAAAATAGAATCAAGTAATAGCAGCCCATAGTATTGAAAATAAGCACAAATTAAGCATCAATAAGCATAAAAGGAATCCATTAAGCAAATAACTAAGTACCAAGCAAGAAAACATGTAAATGAAAAGAAAACAAGCACTGAAACCAAAGATACAAGCTGGAAATAACTAATGCAAATGAAACTGAAATTCAGCTAAAACTGAAATGGGACAAACTTTGGGCTGCAAATAAGCTGTGAAAATAAGCTGAACATGCAAATCTTAAGGGGGCAAAATGTTCACTACCTAGCTGAGAACTCAAAATTATGAAAAGCCCTATCACAATTTGTCAATTGATCACCTAATTTGACCATAGTTCAGCAAAGGAAAATGGTAAAAAAAAACTGCAGCTATTTGACTTTTTGTTATAAACTGAACTTTGACTTATTCTAATTTTAATGTTCTAAAACTATCACTAGATGTAATATAAAGATAGTATATGACTGATTCAAGCAATATTATACTAATATGGACCTACAACTACGATTACACTAGCTGATTAGTAATTGTGCAAGCAGAAATAAAGTTCAAACTAAAATTTGACAATTGATGAAAGATTCTACTATTTTATGCAATTTCTAACTGAATTGAACCTAGTGAAAGTTATAAAAGCTACTACTTACTCCTACGTACTACTTGAGCACAGAAAATAGTTCTGATCCAAACACCCCTGATATGACAGATTACTTCATCAATCCGTATTTCAAGTTTACATAATCCACTCTAATGATCTATCTAACTCACTGATGAACATCTAAGATGAAAGGGGCAGTTAAACTTCAACAAATACAACTAAAGCTCATGATCTCAGATCCAACAGTACTGATGCAAAAAACTACACAGATTCAATATAAGCACTTCACTAATGATCAAACAATCTCAAACATCACTAAAACTAACTAAATCATGTCACATTACACCTAATGAAACAGTATTAATGCAGACAATCAGTTCTAAGCTACTTATGGAAATCAGATTTAAGCTTTGAGAATGTAAAATGAAACTTACGAAACTTGTGTCCCTAACTGACATAGGGGAAAAACTAATCCAAGCCTATCTTTGATTGGCTAAATCATTATCTCAGAACCAGGAATCAAACACCATTTCACCATCACCATATCAATTCACACTCTCGTTGACTTTTGTTGACCAGAGCTTATTCACCCATTTGAAATAGAAACTAAGTAGTTAACTTCACTAAAAACTGTTATGAGCTTATGAAAGCAGTGGATGAATACTTGGAAAGAATTTAGAACAATAGATTGCTTGGAATGATAAGGAAATTTTAATGAACACTGAAATTTTATTGAAAAACTTAAAATGATTACAACTAAAAAGCTGAATAAGCTGGAATTCATACACTTAAGCTAAAATTACACTAAAGCTTCTATGCTACTCTACTCCTACCCTAAAGCTAACAGTCTCAAATCGTTGGTGAAAAGGGGCTTTTATAGCCTGAGCTCAGGGTCTTCAGAAGGATCCAGAAATGGTATCTCTCCAAGCATATTCGTCCCTTGATTCCATATACTCATCTCACCCAATCACAGCTCTTGGTGATGTGTTGAAACCAATCAGGAGCTGCCATTCGTCCACCTTGGCAATCCTTAGATGTCACACCTTCTGACACGTCATAGATGCTTAGTACTAAGCGAATTTGGAAGGGTACGGTGGGGATTTTAGGTGGGAAAGGTTTGGGGAAGAAAGGTAATGGCGGGGTAAATTGGGATTTTTATATTATATTTTGATTTAGATGTTGACCGGGTGTGGTGTTGTTGACTTACGGGTTAAATAAGGAAATGGGTAATGGTGTTGTAGCAGGCCGGGTAAAATGGAATGGGCCTTTGGGTTTTAAAAAGTGTTGGGTTTGTGGGTTATGAATTTGTTTTGGGCTTTGGGGTTATGTTTAGTTTATTCAGGACTGGACTAGGAAGTGAATTGGATTGGTTTATTATTAGTAGTGAGAGATATAAAATTCCAAGGACCAATTATGTAGTCTAGCAAACTACAGGGACCAATTCTGTCATTTTCTGAAATGCTTCCCCGGGCTCCGGCTTTTCTCACTCATTCCATATCCGAGTAGTGATTGGGAGACCTAATTTTAGGCCTAATTTTATGCCTAAAATTGCATGTCAATAATTCATTGGTTGTAACAATAGGGCCCACCGCTTCACAATCCAATGAGATACCTCCACGTATGTTAGGCATATAATTAGGCACAAGTTTTAGGTCTCCAAATCATTTTCCTTCCATATCCCGTGCTCGTGTTGTCGGTTTTAGGCTCGGTTTTTGTCCATTTCTCACATAACCGTACCTGCACATTCACAAACACAAAAACAACATATTCTTTGGCGATAATGGTTAGTTTTGGTCGTTTTTGGACTTAAAATGATGAATAAATGATATGTGATTTCACACATATCAAAATCCCCCAAACTAAGATATTGTCGTGTTCTCACGCAATGGGATTCAATCACGCTTTAGAGATAAATAATTTCATAGCTCTTTTTACTTAACTTTGAAAAGTAGCAAAATGTTCGAAAGAGATACGAAACCATTTATTCCCTTAAACGCCCCATTTTACCATTTTCTTTGTTCCACAATTTATTACACTTATAACTTACGGACTTTTCACAACTTTATTCAAGTGACGGTGTATCGACTTTCATTATCTTTCAATAACTTTTAGGGTCTTTGAGTAGAAACACGATTCATAGAAAAGTGACCATACGGATAAAATTCGTCATCCTTGATTTTTCACAAGTCCCCAAACTAAGCTTATGAACAAGATCACCATTTACTTACAAATTAGATGCCAAAACTACTCATCGTGGTTACTTGTGTAAAAACCCCTAGCTCCCATATCTTAGTGTATAGAGAATTTTTTAAATTAAGTTGAGAAATGAATTGCTTCATATTTTCTCGTTCCAATATGTATTAGTCCGATAAAGATACCAAGAATCCCAACGCTAAGTAGTTATCGATCTTCTCTTAAGAAGGTTTGCTTCAACGATGAGGTCCACATCAAGGATATTGGATACATATATAGACTTTGGAATACAACAAAATAGACATAAGTTGTGCACCTCATGCGTCCAATTGATGAGACGAAAAATGTTACGTTTTTAGGGGTCTGTTTGAGTCCTAATTCGTATATTATTGGATCGGATTTCACCCAAAGTCGTTTCTTTTCTCATTTTAGGTACTTTTGAGGAGAAAATCACAAAAGAAGCATTTTCGGGCGTTTTCGGAGTGAAAAAGTGCGGAAAACAACAAAATCTCAAAAGACCCTAAAGTGCACAGAAGGTGACAGCGTCACAAGCTTCAACGTGACGACGTCAGGAACAAATGAAGTGAAGAAATTGGAAGTTACTCATGACGGGCCAGAGAGTTTTNGGAGAGTGGACCAGAGTTCGAGCCGTGATTGAGGGACCTTGTCTTAACAGACCTTGAATCTGTCCATGATTTATAGATAGTTCCCCTTTTCGATGCAGAAGCGGAGATTGTGTCTCTGATGCTGAAGTCCTTCCTAGGAAATTTTCCACAAAACTCGCAGATGAGTTGTTCCCATGTGAAATGGATTTCAGGGAGTTTGTCGTACCAAACCTTGCTTTATCCTGCAAGGGTGAAAGATAATAATCGCAGCCTAGAAGGTATTTTAGTGGCTCCGTCCGTAATGAGGTGTCCACTTATTAGAATCTTGTGTGTTGGAATGGGTTTCTGATTAGACCCATGAAACTTGCATACACTTTGGACTAGCCAAACGTCGGCCACGCAAGACTCCATCTGTGTGCCATTCGGGACACAATGGCATTAGCGAAACGACAGGCGTGGGAGAGGAGTAAACTTAAGGCGTTTGGGTACCGCCTCAGGGATTTTCGGTTATGGTCGGATTGGGGTAGGGATTTGACATGTCACCCCTTCTTCAAAAGGGGGTTTCATCCCAAGCGATGGTGATTGCAATTGGTTCAGAAGCCGAGGAGCGTTGCCTCATCCTACCATGCTCCTCTCAGGGTCGTCGAAAGGGGGACAAGATCTTCTGAGGTGCTACGACTTCGAGTGATATAACTAAGGGGTTTCGTTGACCATCGATGCGATGGAGGGTGTTACGAACAAATACGACGAAATAATAGACTAAAAGATCCTAGAAAAATAAAATAAATCCCCAGAAAGAATTCTAGTGAGTAGACCAATAAAAATAAAAATTAACCTAAGCAATAACTATTCCCCGGCAGCTGGCCAAAAAACTATCGTAGGGATTGCTTACGCACTTTGTTTTAACTCTCAAGGATATCAAAGGCTACCAAACCCACCAGGCAGGTACCTGACCGATGTAGTATGTGTAGTGCAAGTACCGGGACTTGATCGTATCCCTCACAGGAATAGTGTTCGTTAGAGGTCAAAAACTACTCTAATTAGTCTAGATGAAAGGATGATCTTTTGTACTTTTATATTTTTATGAAAGCATAAATTTCTCGTTTGAAGGGAAGTGGCGGAATTATTCTAGCAACCTAAACCCAGTATCTACCTTATGCATATTAATTAAAGTTGAGAAAACAATGTGGGGAAAGTAGTTTACTTAAGATTTCATTACTCCCCTAACTATCTTTACCATGGTAATAGTATGTAAGTTGGCGTGGATGACGGTGTTTCCTAACAAGTCGTAGGGAGTGCGTCAATTCCCTTAATCCTATAAAGCTCCTACCTCACCTATGACGATACTCAAGATCCTATCATAACCACCGATACCAACCTACGCAGAAATACTACCTTCAAAACGATTAAGCACATACGATTCACGTTCCTAAGACGTTCAAGCTTGTACCATATACGGCAAGTTAGCCATTTCTTAAGTCTAACGTAGATAAACATTCACCGCAATCACAATCACAACATACACATCACATGATAATTAATAGTTAGTTTCATTAAGATCTAAGCAAACACAATTAATTTAGCCTAGCATGTTGAAGGAAAGAAAAGCACAAACATCAGATCATACAACACATAGACATATTGATGATTGAATGAAGACTTATCTTAGATTAAGACATCAAGTTAGAGGGTAAAAGTACTCCATCCTAAGGCTGTAATACACGAGCAAGTTAACCTTAATGTTCTCCACCAAGTTCAATCCCTAAACAATAAAATTCGTCCTATATATATAGAAAATACGGGCTGACGGCTCAGCCAAGGTGTGACGCCGTCACCGCGACTATTAGGGTTTTTGGTATGGCCTTCTTGACGTCGTCACGCCGCATTGTTCCAGATCATGACGGCCTTCCCTGACGGCGTCACAGACAGCCAAAAACTCTCAAGCATTTCGCCAATCTTGAAGAGTTCCGCAGTGTTGTGGAGGCGGCGCTCAAGAGGCAGGAGGAGAAGCTCCGCAGGCTCAGCATAGAGTATGATGAGGAGTTATATCCTCATATGGTGGAGTCTGTGGCTGAGCGCAGGTAAATTCTGTTGCTTCTTTTATTGCTTGTTTATATATTTAGACTTTTACCATACTAACACTTGTGTTATTTTGTAGGTGGTTGATCAGTCACGGTCTTCGCTTGGCCGCCATGTGCACGCTGGAGGCTCCGGAGGTCACCACGGCCTTCGGAAAGGTGGTGGAGTGCGCTGTTGCGCACGACAAGACTGTGGCCGCCGACAAGCTGGATGAGCCCAAGCTTTTGACTGTGCCGCTTGCTGAAGTCCCTGGATATAAGGCGAGCGCCCATGCTGAGCTCCTTGCTGCCATGGAGGAGTTGAAGAAGCTCGAGCTTCCCCACATCGTGCGATTGGAGCGTGATCAGGATCAGCCAATCAATGTGATCATGGCGGGACTCACTCTTCCAAGGCATCTGCAGGATGATGTTGACCAGCAGGTGGACTACTACCTGAAGCCTGACGTGGCGCAGCTGAAGGTACCTATTTTTGCTCAGCCGCGTGATATTCTGAATCCCTTCCGTATTGAGAAGGAAATATCTTTGCAAAGGTCTTTAACTGCTCATGCATCTAGGGTCGCTAGGAAGAAAGGCATAAAATGGAAGGCCATTCTGTGCGGCCTCGGCGCTGCTCATCTTCCTAGGTTAGATGGTGTGCCCGTTACAGTGGCCACCGTTTCCCTCGACGATGCTGAGTTGCTGAAAAGACTTAGCGATGCGAAGGAAGCGGCTTTTTGTGGAAGCTCCAGCCAGCTAAGGCGTACTCTTAGCTTTTAGTCATTTTGTACTTAGCTTTCAGTTTTGGAACAAATTTTTGTATAAACTTGTCGTATATATATAAAGTCCCTTTTGTACTTAGCGTTTTTATAATTTCCAAGTACTTATGCTTTTGAACTCGTAGTTCGTACATAACTCATGTACCTTTGTATTAAGACATCTTTAAGTATCCAAACGTACTTAGAAAAGAAAAATCATAACCATGTATGAAGTAAGGACCATATTCGTGTATGGAGTTTTTAACTTAGAGAATAAACCATAGTTGTCTATGAATTTTTATAAGTGTACTTGTCGTATTTTATTTTAAGGAATCAATAGTCTCGATTTCCTAAGTTGATAAACGCGCACGGTGTGCCATATTGCGCATCCATCGTGGGGTGCGCAAGGAACTTGCACCAATGTCTTGAGCGCAAGGTGTTTAACAAGGATACGTGATCCAAAGTTGATGGGTTTGCAACCCTCTTACTCAACGAGTTGTTTAGTAGGTTAACTCATCCTTTTTACCAACGTAGGTATTAATTAGTGCATGCACGCCATGTAGGCTAAAGGTAATGTAACCAACACATTGAAACATAAACAGTATTTAAATAACAATGTAAAGAAATTGTGTCACGGAGTTAGCAAGAAACTGCGAATTTTGAATTAATACTTGCAAGTTTTTGTAAAAGAAAATTACTTATCTAGATAAGGTAAAAAGAAATAAAAGTACATGGATATTTATTGGGGCACTTTCTAAAGTGCGTGAGTGTACATGTTGGGCCATAGCCTGTTCTAAAGATAGCATCTCTTGAGATTGCGAACGTTCCACGTTCGTTGTAGCTCGTGGCCATTCTTATCGCGCAGCTTGTACGCTCCTTTTCCAAGTGCTTCGATGACATCGTAAGGTCCTTCCCACTTTGGTCCTAGCTTTCCAGTGTCTTCTGCGCTGCTTGAGTCATTTTCGCGGTATACGAAATCACCTGGTCGGAATGAAGTGCTGCGTACTTTGGCATCATAGTATCCTTTCATTCTTGACTTGGCTTTCTCTTCCCGTATCGCTGCGCATTTGCGTCGCTCTTCCAATAGATCTAAGTCTATGCGCCGCTCATCATCATTGGTAGCAGTGTTAACTTCCGCCGTACGGATAGTTGGCATTCCAATTTCAGCTGGTATTACAGCTTCTGTCCCATAGACCAAAGAGAAGGGAGTGTCTCCGTTGCTAACCTTAATGGTTGTTCGGTGCGCCCAGAGAACATGTGACATTTCTTCTACCCATATCCTTTGTGTCTGTCCAGGCGCACTTTGATTCCTTCACCCAGACTTCTATTCGCGCGTTCGACCAGACCATTGGTTTGTGGGTGAGTTACTGACGCAAAGTGTTGCGTGATGTTCATTTGTTCACACCAATCTTTAAACGGATTGTCACGGAATTGTTTTCCGTTGTCTGAGATAATTTCACCAGGTAATCCAAAGCGACATACTATGTTGTCCCATACGAATCGTTTTACTTGGTTACCTGNCTACCCATATCCTTTGTGTCTGTCCAGGCGCACTTTGATTCCTTCACCCAGACTTCTATTCGCGCGTTCGACCAGACCATTGGTTTGTGGGTGAGTTACTGACGCAAAGTGTTGCGTGATGTTCAGTTGTTCGCACCAATCTTTAAACGGATTGTCACGGAATTGTTTTCCGTTGTCTGAGATAATTTCACCAGGTAATCCAAAGCGACATACTATGTTGTCCCATACGAATCGTTTTACTTGGTTACCTGTTACCGTCGCTACTGCCTTTGCCTCGATCCACTTAGTAAAGTAGTCTATTGCCACAATAAGGAATTTCAATCCACCTGCGGCAATGGGGAAAGGTCCAGCGATGTCAATACCCCACTTATAGGCTATGTTTGGCAAAAGTAGCTGTAAGAAGTAGCAGTGAGCAGTAGCAGTAAGTTGTGAGCTGTAGCCAAAAAAGCTCACAGCTTCATTAAGAAGCATTGGGAAAATGAGCTTTCCTAAAAAATAGCAACGCCCGCAGCTCTCATGCCAAACAAACACTAAAAATCAAAAAGCTCATTTTTCACCGCTCGTTGCCCAAAAAAGCTCCAAAAAGCTTTGTGCCAAACATAGCCATAGAATGGCCATGGCGATGTGATGGGTGTTAGCTCGTGCTGTGGTCGGCGCGGAATGGGTCTGTGGACCTGGCAATCACTGCACTTCCGTACCAAATCTCGCGCATCACGGTGCATAGTTGGCCAATAGTATCCAGACCTTAGGGCGCGCGCTACAATGGATCGTGGTCCTGAGTGCATACTGCATGAGCCCGCATGGATTTCTCGAATTACATAGTCTGCTTGGAGAGGTCCAACGCACCTAAGCCATGGTTGCAAGAATGAGCGCCTATATAAGACGTCATCTCTAAGCTTGATTCGTTGCGCTGTGCGCCGTATTCGTCGAGCTTCCTTCTGTTCTTGGGGTAGTATGCCCTTGCTGATGAAGTCCACGATAGGGGTCATCCATGTAGGGCCTTCTTCTTATATTACTGTGGATACTTCCATCTCGGAGATCGACTTGTCTTTTAGGATTTCTACCAATACCTGTTTTGACAGATGTGCGAAACTTGTAGATGCAATTTTGCTCAATGCGTCTGCTTTCTTGTTCTCCCCTCTAGGGACTTGTGTGATTGTAAATCTGTCGAATCCTTGGATTAAGGATTTTTGTTTTTTCAAGGTATTGGATCATGTTCTCCTCCTTAGCCTCATATTCTCCTGACACTTGGTTGGCCACTAATCAGGAGTCTACGTTTGCCTCTAGGTTGCGTACACCCATTCGTGTTGCGATACGTAGTTCAGCGATTGGGGCTTCGTACTCTGCCTCGTTGTTTGTGGCAGTGAATTCAAAGCGCAAGGCATATGTAAATTCCATTCCTTCTGGATTGGTGAGAATAAGGCCTGCGTCTGAACCATCTACGCATGAAGATCCGTCCGTAAACAGGATCCATGGTTCTTGTAATTCTACCTTGGGTGATTGAGTTACATCCTCGCTGTCTGGCTTTTCGATGATGAAGTCCGCGAGTATCTGCCCCTTGACCGCGGTGCGTGGTCTATAGGAGATGTTATGTTCCCCTAGCAGTACACTCCACTTCTGCTATCGTCCCGACGCATCGGGTTTGGAGATGACTTGCTTGATGGGTTGGTCTGTGATCACCACTATGGGATGCGCCTGAAAGTATCTGCGCAGTCTCTTGGCTGCAAATACCAGTGCCAGTACTAGCTTTTCCATCGGACTATAGTTGATCTCCGTTTTCTTAAGCGCCTTGCTTACGAAGTACACAGGTGTTTGTACTGAGTTCCTATCCGTTAATAGTACTGCGCTTACTGCCCCATGAGTTGCAGATAAGTACATTATCAACTCCTCCCCTGGTCGGGGTGCGACTAACTTGGGAAGCGCTGCTATTGTTTGCTTGAGCTGCTGAAATGCTTCCTCCGCCTCGGTAGTCCAGCGAAAGTCTCCCTTTTTTGTGCACTTCTTGAGTGTTTTAAATAGTGGTAATGACTTGTCCGCTGACTTGGATAGGAATCTGTTTAGACCGGCTAGCTTTCCATTCAGGGATTGAACTTCCTTTAACGTGCGTGGTGAAGGAAGTTGGATGACCGCGTCCGTCTTCTCTGGGCATGGTTTAATGCCATCCGGATCTATCAGGTATCCTAAGAACATGCCTTCTGTTGCGCCAAAAGTGCACTTCTTAGGGTTTAACTTCATGTTGATTTTTCGTAGTGTTTTGAATGTCTCTTCAATGTCGCGCACTACTTCATCTTCGGTATGGCTTTTTATGACCAAGTCGTCAACGTAAACCTCCAGGTTGCGGCCCACTTGCTTTTCGAACGCATTATCTACCAGGCGCTGGTAGGTGGCTCCTGCATTCTTCAGCCCGAAAGGCATCTTTGTGTAACAATAGACGCCTTGGCTCGTATGGAAGGCTGTTTTCTCCTCGTCTTCCTTAGCCATTTGGATTTGGTGGTACCCTTTGTATGTGTCCAAGAAGCATTTAAAAGGATATCCACATAAGGATTCCACCTTCCAGTCTATTTCTGGCAGTGGGTAGCAGTCTTGCGGGCATGCTTTGTTGAGGTCCGTGAAATCTACGCACATTCGCCAACTGCCATCGCTCTTTTTTACCATGACTGGGTTAGACAGCCAATCATGGTAGTAGACTTCTCGCATGATACCTGCGTCCACAAGCTTGTGTACTTCCTCCAAGATGGCTTTCGCGCGCTCTGGAGCTTGGTCACGCTTCTTCTGCCTTATTGGCGGATATCCTTGTCGGATTTGTAGCTTGTGCTCTGAGATCGACCGAGGTACGCCAGTCATATGCTTTGGCTCCCATGCGAAGACATCTAGGTTCTTCTGCAGGAGTGCGCACACGGCTGCTTTTCCTTTATCTGACAGCGAACCCCCAAGCGATACATGTTGTTCAGGATAATCAGGGTGAATTGCCACCTTTAGGTTTGGTGTCTTGGGTGCGTCGTGTTCTGGAATGTTTGTAGTTTCGCATGTAACTGTGTTACATTCTTCAGGAGGCACAACGTTATTGTAGAGGGTGACAATGCCGCCTTCTACTGGAAATTTCAGCATCCATGTGCTGTGGATGGTACTGCGCGGAGGGCTGATATTCCTGATCTTCCAATGATGCCATTGTATGGCGATGGAGATCTAATTACCATGAAGTTCATCCATGCCTTGGTAGAATGCTCTTTGTTGCCAACTACTACGAGCATGCGTAGTTGTCCTATTGGCCATATCTTCTCTCCTGTAAAGCCTGTTAAAGATGTCGCGGCTGGAACTAGTTGGCTTTGTATCTCAGTTCTCAATCGTTTGAAACAATGTTCGTACATTATTTCTGCGGATGCTCCTCCATCCACATACATACGGTGGATATCATGACCCCCCGCATGTATTTCAATGGGAGTGGTTCCGCTACTGCGTTGTCCGCAGTCAACTTGGGGAAGGAAATTTCATCACTAGTAGAGAACTTTGGCTGACATTTTGCTTGACTTTGCGTTGCCATGATTGTATCATGTAAATTGTGTCTGCTTTGTCTTTAGGTGCCTCTTTTTTATCTGCGGTTTTATGTTTATCCTTCCCTTCTTTAATATTCTCGACTAAATGATCCAGCCTACCCTCTTTTACTAGTTTGTCGATCAGTTGGCGTAGCTGTACACAATCATTTGTTGTGTGGCCCTTCTGTCCATGGTAGTCGCAGTACCCTGTTCCTGTGCGCTTCCCTTCTGGTGTGCGCATTGGCGGGGGTTTAGGAAAATTCACTCTTTCTGTTGCGAATATTTCTCGTGGAGTTTTTGTCAACGGGGTATACTTGTCGTTTCCCCGCGCACCTCCTTCCTTGCGATAGCTTTTGTTATGATTACCGCCTTGGTCATTGGATTGTCTCCTTGACTGTTCTTGCGGTCTATAATTCGAGTATCCTTTTTTGCTATCTGCGACGGCGGCTTCCCCTTGGATGAAGGACCTCGTGCACTTCATTAGCTCATCAAAGGTTTGGGGGACTTTATCATTTAACTTCTTGATAAGGTCTTGGTTATTAATCCCANCCACCTTCCAGTCTATTTCTGGCAGTGGGTAGCAGTCCTGCGGGCATGCTTTGTTGAGGTCCGTGAAATCTACGCACATTCGCCAACTGCCATCGCTCTTTTTTACCATGACTGGGTTAGACAGCCAATCATGGTAGTAGACTTCTCGCATGATACCTGCGTCCACAAGCTTGTGTACTTCCTCCAAGATGGCTTTCGCGCGCTCTGGAGCTTGGCCACGCTTCTTCTGCCTTATTGGCGGATATCCTTGTCGGATTTGTAGCGTGTGCTCTGAGATCGACCGAGGTACGCTAGTCATATGCTTCGGCTCCTATGCAAAGACATCCAGGTTTTTCTGCACGAGTCCGCATACGGCTGCTTTTCCTTTATCTGACAGCGAACCCCCAAGCGATACCTGTTGTTCAGGATAATCAGGGTGAATTGCCACCTTTAGGTTTGGTTTCTTCGGTGCGCCGTGTTCTGGAATGTTTGTAGTTTCGCATGTAACTGTGTTACATTCTTCAGGAGGCACAGCGTTATTGTAGAGGGTGACAATGCCGCCTTCTACTGGAAATTTCAGCATCCCATGTGCTGTGGATGGTACTGCGCGGAGGGCTGATATTCCTGATCTTCCAATGATGCCATTGTATGGCGATGGGGATCTGATTACCATGAAGTTCATCCATGCCTTGGTGGAATGCTCTTTGTTCAACTACTACGAGCATGTGCAGTTGTCCTATTGGTCATATCTTCTCTCCTGTAAAGCCTGTTAAAGATGTCGCGGCCGGAACTAGCTGGCTTTGTATCTCAGGTCTCAATCGCTTGAAAAAATGTTCGTACATTATTTCTGCGGATGCTCCTCCATCCACATACATACGGTGGATATCATGACCCCCCGCATGTATTTCAATGGTGAGTGGTTCCGCTACTGCGTTGTCCGCAGTCAACTTGGGAAAGGAAATTTCATCACTAGCAGAGAACCTTTGGCTGACCTTTTGCTTGACTTTGCGTTGCCATGATTGTATCATGTAAATTGTGTCTGCTTTGTCTTTAGGTGCCTCTTTTTTATCTGCGGTTCTATGTTTATCCTTCCCTTCTTTAATATTCTTGACTAAATGATCCAGCCTACCCTCTTTTACTAGTTTGTCAATCAGTTGGCGTAGCTGTACACAATCATTTGTTGTGTGGCCCTTCTGTCCATGGTAGTCGCAGTACCCTGTTCCTGTGCGCTTCCCTTCTGGTGTGTGCATTGGCGGGGGTTTAGGAAAATTCGCTCCTTCTGTTGCGAATATTTCTCGTGGAGTTTTTGTCAACGGGGTATACTTGTCATTTCCCTGCGCACCTCCCTCCTTGCGATAGCTTTTGTTATGATTACCGCCTTGGTCATTGGATTGTCTCCTTGACTGTTCTGCGGTCTATAATTCGAGTATCCTTTTTTGCTATCTGCGACGGCAGCTTCCCCTTGGATGAAGGACCTCGTGCGCTTCATTAGCTCATCAAAGGTTTNCTTGTCATTTCCCTGCGCACCTCCCTCCTTGCGATAGCTTTTGTTATGATTACCGCCTTGGTCATTGGATTGTCTCCTTGACTGTTCTGCGGTCTATAATTCGAGTATCCTTTTTTGCTATCTGCGACGGCAGCTTCCCCTTGGATGAAGGACCTCGTGCGCTTCATTAGCTCATCAAAGGTTTAGGGTACTTTATCATTTAACTTCTTGATAAGGTCTTGGTTATTAATCCCATTCATGAATCCTGAAATTTTTAATACTTCAGGGCACGCTTTGATGTTTATGCATTCATCTTTGAAGCGCTCCATGTAGGCGCTCGTTGACTCCCCTTCGCGTTGTTTCACTCTGGCAAATTCCACTGGGTCTTTAGCGCACTTCTTTCTTTGAGTGAAGTTCACGCGGAATGCTTTCCGCAACTCTTCATACCCCTTTATGCTTCTTCGTGGAAGTTTGCTAAACCAATTTCGCGCATTCCCTACTAATGTGGAATTAAACATATGGCACCACACAGGTTGTGGCCAATTTTCGATACTAGCAGCGGTTTCAAAAATTTTTAGGTGATCATCGGGATCACCTGTTCCATCATATGTTTTGACATTGGAAGGCATGCGCCTTTTCTTGTGGTCAGAATAGTCGCTGATGCGCTTTGTGAACGCGTCAACCTTTTGGCGACGCCAAGGAAGGGATATGTCATCGTCCTCTTCCTCGCGACGTCTTCCCCTGGACTTCCAGTGTCCCGTCTCGCTATTCTCGTTATCCGAGGAGTTGTCTGAGGAAGAATCGTTTCTTCTACGGCGCTTGCGCCGTTTTTCCTCGGAGTCCGAGCTTGAGAGGCTTTCATTTGGGGAGACTCGTCTACCTAATCTGTCGTGAATTCTTGTGCTTCCAGATCTAGAAGAACCCTCGCTTGGTGAGCGCCGTCGTCCCAATCTATCGTGGACTCTGCGACCACCCAACCTAGTGTGGACATTAGTGTGTCTCTCGTTGTCTCCGTGTTCCTCCGAATACTGTGAATTGGGTGGCATACCAAGCCTAGCGCGGACATCGGTACGCCTCATTGTTCTCGCGCTCTTCATAGCGCGGTGGGGAGGTTCCAGTGAAGTCAAGTCGAGCGTGTAAGTTCTGACTCAACCTTCTTCTTGTCCCCTCTTGCAAGAGATTATTCAACGTTTCATAATTTCGTGATACGAAATTTTTTAACGTCGCTTCCTTAGTATCTTCTTCCAGCGCGATAATGTTTTCTTCTAAGTTAATCCTCCTTTCTCGGTCAGGTGCGCCTGGCGGTGCTGTGTTGTCCACAGCAGATGCCGTCTGGTGGGGAGTAGTGAAGAGAGTGCGCTGGAGATCCTCATTGTTTGGGACCACCGTAGCAGTCTGAGTAGTTGTAGCGGGCAACTCCACTATCGGGAGAATTGGGGTTGGTTCCAACTCTTGGTGACCAGGCGCACTGGTTGTTCCAGTGGTTTGCCTAGAGGTCAGATCTGGGTAGTTCCTCCTTGGAGGGTCACTACGCGTCTTGTCCAACTGCGGAGTCCGCTGGTTTGAGTTTTTGTGTTTCATCATCCTAGTTCTTAGTGTATGGTCCCACGGATGGCGCCACTTGTTGATACAAAAGTTGGGCGTTCCTTGTTTGGGTTCATGTTCTCGTATCAATTAGATGATAATGCTTGGGGACCTGCGCACTAAGAAAGCAACAAACACCGTTAGGCTTATCGAGGGATTGTTTCCCCCGATTATCCTCTGGCGCGAGAGTAAGTAATCGAATTAAGGGTTGTGAAGAGTTTAGGGTTTGTAAGTCGTACCTTGGACGAGAGCTATGATGCCCTATTTATAAACACGTAACCAATAAGGTTTCGTGCTCCTCACTCTTCGGCGTATCCCGCCGATATCGGATATTTGGTATATATCTCTTTTACTTAAGAGATATTCCATATCCAATACATAAATAACCTTGGGCTTGGGCCCTGTGAGCCCAAACCGTCTAAATGGTAGTCCATTTATTGTTATGGCGGCCCACACGTGGTGGACTTAAATGTTAGTAATGTTTACTAATCGGGTTCGTGACCCGAGTGTGGACTATACGTCATCAAAGACCATTGCCTGACTTTGAAGAATGCGCCGCATGAAATTATACCATGCGCTACATATGAAACTTTGGTCAAAGAAGAAGATCAAGCTCGTTCTATTCCAGATACGCCGCATCACACAATTGACATACGGCGTATTACTATCAAGACTTCACCAGAAACAATCCAAGACAACTGAAGGATATGCGCCGCATAAAGATTCAAGTTACGCCGCATCTAAAGGCGGTGTACGAATATTCCAGAATATAATAAGCTTGGAGCCCACGCGAAGTTAAGTCAATGCACTGCATCTGAACATTACATGCGCCGCATCGAACCCTCAGACAGAAACTATAAATACCCCAAGACCTAGACGAATTTTGTGTACACCATAACCCGAAGGAGGCGAATTCAGACGAACAAGCAACACAAGACACACCCCAAACGAAGATCTTAGAGCTGTAAGAAGGTCCTGCATGTACTTAATTCATTAAGTAGTTTTGTTTTATTCTAATAGTAAGCTTTAATTCATCAGGATTGATGGCCGGTAGTTTGTGAGTATGCAAAATCAAATGCCCGCCTTAAAATTGCTTTCCCATCAATTAAAGTTTATATGTTTGATGTCTTTGGTGAATTTATATTAGTGCATTGATTACCTCTGTGTCTAGCTGAGCACTGCTTGGGCCGCCATACCCCTTCCTCGTCTATTTAATCCGATGTCTTTGGATGAATAGGATATTCACTAAGTAATCATTAAGGGTTTACTCGCCGATATAATGAAACTAACGAGTATGGATTAATTACATACACCTCATATAAAACTAGCGATAAAACAAGTGACAAGCTACTTAATTATCAGGACAGGTCTTCTTATTATCTCTATTATCTATCTGTGTACGTGTATGCTATTCGCTGATTTGTTCTTATTAGTATTACTGTTTAACCAACTTGTGCCAGTCTCTCAGGCTGAACCCCCTTTCGTTAGATTAGACTGTAAAACTAACTTAGATGTTAAAATACTGATTAAGATACCTAGATAATACGTTCCACTCTTAGTGAACGACACTCTGCTTACCATTATATACAAACTGACCGGGTACACTGCTCATTAAGTGTGTGTGTGTTATTGATAAGTCGACTAAATATAAATGTAAAACTTGAATAGGCATTAACACTGCTAAACCGCAAAGACACATCACGCGCATCAAGTTTTTGGCGCCGCTTCCGGGGAGTGAATTGTTATTATTTGTTAATTTGATTATTATTTTAATTAGTTTTTCTTTTTATTAGGTTTTTAGACACTAACCCCTAACTTGTTGTATATTAGATAGATTGCATTCATTTTATAATTTGCATATTTACTGTTTTTGTGTGTTTTATTTTCTGTAATTTTTATTTTTATTTTTATTTTCTTTGTATTTACTGACGTTGTACTGTGCAGATACAGATGATACGGCGCATCTGTTTCTCGGATGCGGCGTATTGCGTTTTAATTTTATAAAATACAACCCGTTTAATAACTCGAGTACGACGCATCTTTCCCCAAGATACGACGTATTCTGTTTTAAATAAAGAATTTTTCGAAACCCTAACGCCATGCGACGCATCTGTTTTAACAGATACGGCGTATTTATTATTTAAATTAAAAACAGTTTTCGAATAATTAAACAGAAGCGACGTATCGATTTTTATCGATACGGCGCATTCATTAAATCAAAAATCTTGTATTTTGAAACGTAACGAAAATACGGCGCATTAGCTTCTGCTAATACGGCGCATTTAATTTTTATAAATATAACTGATTTTTGATATCTGACAGGTACGGCGCATTCTAATTCAAAAGCGGCGTATCTATTTTCTAAAATAAAAGTCTGATTTAATTTTAACGTAATAAGATACGGCGTATCCTTTCTCACGGATACGGCGCATCGTCTGCAGATATCAGCAACTTTTACTTTTCATATTCAGTTTTCTAATTCATCAATTTCTCTTCCAGCGAACAAATCCTACTGACGATTTTACCTGTGATGACAGGTGCTACTATGGAAGGTTTAACAATGGACAAATATCATGCTATGGAGCAGGAGTTGAGTAAGCAATATGAAAAGTCCGGCACCAAGAACCTGTTGACTTTGGAGAGTGATGACGAGTATGATAATTATGAAATTAACTTGAGCAAGTTCCGAGCAATATGCGATACTAAAAGCTCAGCACTGAAGAAAGAACCACTACTTTCAGATTCACTTGATGATTTCGATGCTATTGCTCTCAACCTACCAACAATCGATCTTCTGCTCAAGTCCAGATCTATAACCTGCATGCCTGTTTGCACATTTGAGGATTGTGGCAATGTTGACTTCAATGTACTCGCCATCGATACTGGTCTATTTTCCTAGGAAACTCCTCTTGAAACAATATTTATGGAATTCAAATGCTTGAGCTGCATGGAGAATGATTTGTTCACTTACAACTTACTAATGGCAAATCATTGAATCCAAGGGGCTAGTTTGGACTACTATCGAAGAGAAAGATAGGAGGTTTCAAATCGAATACATGAGCTCGACTAATGCAATAACCAAATCAAGCAACCAAAGTTGTGACGTATAACCTATGCAACCTTGTTATATGCCTTATTCCGAACAGTACTGGGGTTGGACAAAAGCAACCTGGATGATGAAAGAATTTATGCTGAATTGGAGATTTTGTTTCATAAGAAGTTAATAAGGTTGATGGATATCTCTTTGGAAGAATGGCTTGAACTTAAATATGGAGATCCCGAATTTGTACCCATGAATGAGGTTAAACGTGTAGTGACTTCATGGCTTACACGAAGTTTTAAAGAGCAATTCAATGAGTTCATGGAGATAAAGAAGAAAACGATTAGTAGTACTAGCTTTGACATTAATTTCGATCCAAACGATGTTGATTTTTCAGATTGGTTAGCTAGTAAATTCAACAACCATAAAACCATGGATTGAGCTACTAAGAATGTAATGGGTATATTGGATGAGAGGGGAAGATGAAGAAGTTGAAATAGACAACGATTCATTGTGTAATGAATCCACTATTGAAGAAGGCATCATGGAACTATTTAGCATTGATGATGATGTGTTTCATTACGAAACATCCTTATGCAGACAATTCAAAGAATTTAACTACCTTTTTCAAATTGATGATGATGTGCTCACTGGAGATCTTCCAGGATTCAAAACTTATGAAGAATTCAAAAACACTTGGTACTATGAACGGAATGATCAAATACCATGGGTTCAAGAAGAATCGTGGCAATACGGGCATATCACTCACACTTGTAAACCCTTCCGCTTCAAGAATGGAAGTAGTGAGTGGCCAACTTGTGACTGGAAGAATGATGGAACCTGTAATGGGGGAAGCATAACTGGAATGATAAGGGTTGGCAACGATGTTTACTTTGAAGACTATGATTGGTATGATAAAGTTGAAGACACCCCAAGAAGAGCGGGAGCTTTGCAAGAAAAAGGGAGAATCGAATACTTAAAGAATCTAAAGCGAGCATCAAACACTACTTTCTGGGAATGGATGCATAGAAAGTTTGATGACTACACAAGACTTAATCGACGACTACAATGGGAATAGAAAAGAAAGTGGGACGAGATCCAAGATTATTATCAATCAATTAATTTAGCATACTATTATCCTGATGATGATAACGATGATTCACAAAGAAGATTAATTGAAGAACTTGATGACTATTTACGTACAGATAATTATTTTAGATTTGTTGATAAAGATGAGGAAGAATTCATCAAGAGAAAATGTCGATTACTTGGGATCCATTATAATGAACCACCTATAATGATTTCTAAAAAATTTGAAGTCATCAAATACACTCTGGGACAACATGAAGAATATGTTGCAACGAAGACCAAAGAACATATCAAATTAGATCGATCCGAAGAGAATGTTGCATAATTATATGGTAACATCTTTCAAATGAAGGAAGAAGGATGGCACGTTGCAAGAATAAAATAGAAGCTGAACGTGAGTCTAACTTGAAGACTCTGGAATAAAGACAAGTGCTGACCAGGAGACAACCCAGAACTTTTTATCTATTTTCTGTTTTATGTCGAGTCTGTCAACCTGGAGAAGATGCGGCGCATCTCCACCATGGAATGCGGCGTATCATCTGCACTGGTCATATCTTATTTTATTTTTCTGCATTTTTATTTTTCGACTTTAAAACATTCTGTCAGTTTATTTAATGCGGCGCATCCCTGTTTAAGGATACGACGCATCTTTATTCCGATACGTATTAATTCCAGGCTCGATACGGCGCATCTTCTTCCATAGGATGCGGCGTATCGACTGACCTGATGATTTATAGTTTTATTTTTTTAGATTTTACTTTTACTAACTACTAATGTATCATGCAAGTTTGAACCTTCTTAACTCAGGTGTGTTAAAAGTCTAGGTGGTATTATAGATTCCTGAACTTTTTGTGGAAACATCATTCATGAAGCTTAAACGTTCTAATCCACAAGAAAGTTGATCTTTGCTCGTAAACGCATAATGAAGGATCATTCCGAGCAAATATCAGGGAAGCTTTTCTGTTCTAATTTTTTTAATTTCCAGTTTTTAACCTTTAAAACAAACAACAAGGACGTTGTTTAACTTAAGTGGGGGGATGGAGCATTAGAACACTTACTTGTCCAAATTTTTTCAAAATATGCTTAAAATGCACTTAATATATCAAAATTTAAAAATTTTTAGCATATTTTTTTTAAGTCTAAATTACATAGCCGCACACATAACATCACTTTTTGCCTAAGATCAAAAACTTTAGTGTGCTGGTGACTTGTAAACTTTAGAACTTGGCTTGTATACTATTCGAGACCACCATAATGAGTATTATTGATATAATTGGAGTGACTTGTCTAACTTGGTAAATTTCTAGGATTACACAAAAAAAAAGCCTTTATATGTTATGTGATATTAACTAACTACACCTGTTAGTTAACCCCCATATAAACCCTTCTGTTACTCTCACTTTTAGAGTAAGATACCCCTAAAAAAACCCTCAGATTCATTCCTTTCGTTTCTTACACCTTTGTTAAAATGTTTTGTTACACCCTTACACCTTAGCCTACCCTGTAGATTGAAATTCGTGGTTAGTTACTTTAGGCAAAGTGTGTTTCCTTACATTACCTGTGTTCGCGTGCGTAATTCATTATCTTTGGTTAGGTCGGGAAATTGCATAATGCAATTGGAGTGAAAGTACATATTGTATATTTTTAGTTTATTTTTCGTGTGTTTACTACTTTCACTATTACAGTTATTTCTGAAAGTTATGAAAAAATAGAAATGATAAAGAAAGAAGAAAAAAGTTGGAAGTTTGTTTTAACCAACTTATGTAAAGTTTTGTAAAGTGGAGATATCACCACTAATTGTTGTTGTATATTATATTTAGGATTGAATGGGAGTTGGCCGTTACGGGAACGCAACTAAGGTTATTCTTTGTTGGTATGTGCTTAAACACATACCTTTTCTTGACCAAATTAATACCTAAAAAGACCAAAAACCCGTAAATAAATGCCAAATATATGTGTTTTTGCACATGCAGGTAATAAAATATGAGAAAACGATAAAAACCGAGACAAAATCGCGAAAAACGAGCACGAGAATGGAAATAGTCAAATATTTATAGCCAGGAAAGAATCTGAGCTCAAATTGTCAAAGCAAGTCCCTAGAGATTCAAGAAAGGACAAAAGAAACCCTTGGAAGATAATTTTGAAGCTTTTACAAGAATGGTCCCTGGAGTTTCAAAAGTATCAAGAATGGTCCCTGTAAAGATAAATTTTGAGAAAAATACATCAAGGCCCCTCAAGATATCAAGAATTATCATAATTAGCCCTTGGAATATACTTTTGGAACTTGGCAGAACTAGTCCCTACAAAAATTCAGATTTGCACTTTGGTCCCTAAAACTTACAAAACTAAAACTAAACTTATAACATTTAACCAAAGCAACCTAAACCCATAAACCCACATGGCCCAAATGATAAACCCCAGCCCACCACTAACTAAACCGGGTCAAACCCACTTAACCCAGTCAACCCCCCATTTAATACGGTTCAAAAAATTATAAAAAAATTACCCTGCGCCCAATTTTTACCCAACCCTTCTTCCCCATTACCACACCCCTGTAAATCCAATCCTCACACCTCGTACCTTCTCGAATTTACAGACACATCCTGCCAACGTGTCAGAATCTTTCTAGAACAAGTCTACATGTCCAATTTGAGCCGTTCCATTGGCTGAGAAAACACTGGAAGCATCAAGGGGATCATGGGTGATGAATTCGAGAGTTTTCTAGGTGGGAAATGGATCCAAGGGTTCTAGAGATCTTCTGGGAGCTTCACACCGACCTATTGAAGGCTATAAATTGGAGACAAGCTCAATAGTGCAATCATGTAGTTTAGGAACAGTAGTATAGGTTATAGTATAAGCTTTTACTGATTAAGCTCTTTTTGTAATCTTCTTAAAGCTTTTCATTGTATTTCAGCCTTGTTTTAATAAAACGAGCGGGGGAACCCGCGCGTTGCTGCGGGAGTTGTTGACAACAAAGATTTATAAACAAAATCCAATAAAAATCTCAAAATAGCTACAAATATGCGTATCTATAATTCCTGGTGTTAAGAAACCACTTTTAGTACCTATCTTATGCGAGGATCAGTAATCTGCAACACACCCTCAAGCGCCTTATAGTCCATCTTCAAAGCCTCTTGAGTCAATTGAAATGATCTTATAGACGCCACATCTTTACGTGTTGCTGTCTTGAAACAAAGCTTAATCTAACCCTTTGTTTCCGTTTTCGCTGCAACCTACACCCATGAATGAACAATTCAAATAATTCATAACCATTCCAAACCTACATAACTAAATACACATTCACACAACATTTTATACTTCAAGGAACAGAGTTTTACA
>LBNU01025880.1:2613-38347 GCA_014162995.1 Artemisia annua
GATCTGAGCAATCCGAGAAGGGTTTTGGCGGCGAGGTGACGGCGTCACATGCTAAAACGTGACGCCGTCAAGTTGTAAAATATATATATAGTTTTCTAATTTTCATTCATTAGTGTGCAACTTTTGGGAGAACTTAAGGGATAAACCCTAGGTCGAGTTTTACTGTATTTTCAAGGGTTTTTCACCCTTGAATCATCCACGTTCAATTAAAGATAAGTCTCCTTTCAAATCAATCAATATGTCTATGTGTTGCTTGATTATATCTTATGCTTGTCTTTACTTTAACATGCTAGGCTAGGTTTTTCTTGTGTTTGCTTAGATCTAATGAAACCTAGCTATTAATTACTTGTTGTTGGTTTGTTATTGATTGTTGTGGGTGGGTGATGTCGATGTTAGGCTTAAGAAAACTGGCTAATCTCCTATACGGTAACTTGCTTGAACGTCTTAAGAAACATGAATCAGATGTGTACTACGATTATATGGTTGTATTTAATGCATAAGCGAATTCTAGTGATCCCATGTTAGGAGCTTTTAGTCGGCTCGACATAGGAGTGAAGTAGGAGCTTATAGAGTTAGGGAAGATCATACACGGCCCTACGAATGGTTTAAAGGAGTACAACCCATCATCCACACAATTATAACAAACCAATTAACCGGTAAAAGATAGCTAGGGAGTAAGGAAATCTAAGTAAGCACACTTTTCTCCATATAAGTTTCACAACCAATTTACTTTTCTTGTTATTTTATTTTATTTGCATTAGTAGATATTTGGGTTAGTTGACTAGCAACTAATTCCGCCCACTCTTCCAAATACCCGAGATTTTTACTTGCTTTCCAAAAAAATATAAAAAAAAATATAAAAAGAATCATCCCTCAACCTTTAGACCTAAATTAGAGTAGTTTTCAATCCTAACGACACTATTCCCCGAGAGAACGATCAATCCCCCGGTACTTGCCACTACACTATACTACATCGGTCAGGTACACTGCCTGGTGGGGGTTGTAAGCTTTTCAAGATCCCTTGAGAGGTAAAACCTACTGCGAAGGTTGCAAAACCCACGCATCAGACACTCACAAAATAGTAAAGCCTCTATAGTCGTCAATAAGGAAACAATGGTCTTCGAAGAATTACTTAATGTGACTTTCAGTGATAGTCCTCCCCCACCTAAAACATCACCTTTGGTAGATGATGATTTAGATGAATAAAACGCAATCATGGATAACATGAAAAACCTAGGCATCAACCATGAGAAGGAAACCATGGAAATAAATGAAACCACCAACATTAAGGAATCAAGAAATCACCCTTTAGATAACGTTATAGGAAACCTAAACCAAAGAACTCTTAGATCACAAGCTCAAGATAAAAGTAATTTCCTTTGCTTTGTCTCAATCATAGAACCTAAGAACGTCAATGAAGCATTGAAAGATGAAAATTGGATCATCGCAATGCAACATGAATTAAATCAATTTAATTCTAATGATGTTTGGGAGTTAGTACCAAGACCTAAGTATGTGACCATAATAGGAACCAAGTGGGTATTTAGGAATAAGTTAGATGAAAACGAGTTGTATCTAGGAATAAAGCAAGGTTAGTAGCACAAGGCTATAATCAACAAGAGGGAATTGATTATAACAAAAACCTTGCACCTGTAGCCAGACTAGAGTCCATTAGGATATTACTTTCCTACGCTTGTGCATTAGACTTTAAGTTGTTCCAAATGGATGTTAAAAGTGCATTCCTAAACGGATTCATTAATGAGGAGGTATATGTAGCACAACCTCCGGGATTCATTGACTTCGAGAAACCCGATCATGCTTATAAACTTAAGAAAGCTTTATATGGTCTTAAGCAAGCTCCTAAAGCTTCGTACGATAGGTTAAAAACTTTTCTTCTTAAACATAATTACTCAATGGGAATGGTAGATAACACTTTTTTCACCAAGAAGAAAGATTCAAATATCATCATCATCCAAATATATGTTGATGACATTATATTCGGATCAACTTGTCAAGACATGTGTGGTGAATTCTCAAAAATCATGCATGACGAGTTTGAAATGAGCATGATGGACGAACTCAACTTCTTCCTTGGACTTCGAATAAAACCATTAGAATATGAAATATTCTTTAATCAATCTAAGTACATTAAAGAAATGCTTAAGAAATTTGGATTAGAAGACGCTAAACCTATGAAAACTCCAATGGCTATGGACACAAAGCTCACCAAAGATGAAGAGGGTGAATCGTAGATAGCACTAAGTATAGAGGTATGGGAGTGTATGTCGGACGGTCCCGTAAATAGGAGGATGGTCCTTTATATATATGGCACCATTGATGTGTGTTGTGTCACGTTGTAGTATAGGGGTTTTATGCCTTATCAAGTTTTACATTTATATTTAGCCTACTTATCCTATAACACACACACAATAACGAGCAGTAGAGGTGCAAGTTTCAAACCGGTTTCTTTTAACCGGTAACAAAACCGGAATTGATTTTTACAAAAACCGGTTTTTTGAAAACCGAACTGGTTTTTTGAAAACGAACCGGTTTTTTGAAAACGAACCGGTTTTTTGAAACCGAACCGGTTAGACAGGTTTTTGATTTTTTCCCCATACCGGTTTTTTACCGGTTCTATAACCGGTTTTATCCGGTTTTTAAAAATAACCGGTTTAAACCGGTTTTATTTATTTAATTAATTTTTTTTATATATATACACGTGGCCCGTTAAAAAAAAAGGTAACCGTTGTAAAATTTAACCGGTTTTACCCGGTTTTTTTTTAAAACTAGCCGTTTAACCGGTTTTATAAAAAAAAAGTTACCGTTAACCGGTTTTAACTAGTTTTAACCGGTTTTTTCCGGTTTTTTTTGGGTTTTACCGAGGCCAACGGCTATATCCCATATTACCGTTTTTTTTGAGTTTTTTTGAAGTTTTTTGATAGTTTTAAGCAAGTATAAATAGAGGTAATGAGCTGGGATTGAAAACACATAAAAAACAATCTCATTTCTTTCTTTAATCTCTCAAAAATGCTCTAATCTCGCTATTTCGCTATAATGGAAAACTCACAATCACAACAAGCTTCCACTACTCCCTCCGTTGCTACTAGCAATGCCCGAAAACAACATTACACAAATGATGATGTTGATAAAGTTAGACCAACTACCCGAAAAGGTGACGTGTTGCCACAAATGTGGGAATTTTTATTGCGCCGGGTCTAACACTACACTTAGGAATCATTTGGGTAGTTGTAAGGCGGTTCGAAATGATATGTCGCAAAGTACTATTGGTGCGGATGGTCAAGTTTTTATATATGATGCGGATGCGCTTCGACTTGATTTTACGAAGTTTGTCATTCAACAAGGGTTTCCATTCAACCACTTCGACAACATCAAGCTTACGGAGATCATCAAAAGGAGGCTACAACCGCGGTATCAACATGTAAGTCGTACTACTCTTAGAAGTGATGCTTTTAAATTATGGAAAACGGCTAAAAAAGATATTATTGAAGGTTTTCGTGAATATAAATATGGTGTTTCTATAACTATGAATACTTGGACCGCACCACATGGTACGGCAAATTCTTTTCTCGCCGTTACGGCTCATTGGTTTAATCCCGAATCTTGGTTATTAATGAAACGGACAATTGCTTTTAAAGTATTTGGTTATCCTCATACGGGATGTAATTTAAGAAAAATTTTGCATGACACTTTAATTGAATATAATTTAGATGATAAAGGTTTTGCGATTTCACTAGATAATGCATCAAATAATACTAGAGCTATGACTTGTTAAAATTACGTGTAAAACCTATTTAAAATGGTGCTTTTTTTCATTCCTGTTGTGTTGCTCATGTTATAAATTTATCCGTACAAGCGGCATTAAAAATATGTGATAGTTTATATACGAAATTTAGGGGTTTATTAGTAACGGTATATAGAGTGAGCAACGAACGACAAATTAACTATAGACGTTTTCGTGCTATGTGTAATAAAGAACCCCTAGGACCTTGCTTTGATAATAATACTATGTGGAATTCTACTTGCATAATGTTTGAAAATATGTTACGACAACGTGTAACTTTACAAGCTTTTAATCAAAGACTTCTTAATAAAAATAGGTCCAACATAATACTAGACGACCAAGATTGTGATCGACTAAATGAATTAACTATGTTTTTACAAGTTTTTAAAGAGGCAACAACTATATTATCGGGTGTTTATTACCTAACTAGCCCATTAGTTTTAAAACAAATTTATGCTATGACGGAAAAATTATATGAATTAAAAAACTCACCTTCACGAATGTTTAGAAAAATGGTTAAAATTATAAAAAAGAAATTTATAAAATATTTTGCTAGTTTACCTTTGGTTTTTACTTGTTCCGCCGCACTTAATCCATGTTTAAATGTAGGAGGTGTAGAACTTTTAATAACAAAAATAATGGAAAATTTAGACTTATCTTTTGGGTTAGACGGTGATGACGCCGACTATATAACATCTCAAATTTTTAGATTTAACGATAATCTTCAAAAATTATTTGGAATTTATGCAACAAAATATGGTCACCAACAAAACCCAATTGTTGACCAAATGCAGGCCGGATCGTCCTGAATGACAAGAGACATTAATATAAACCTTTATAATTCTTTATTTGAAGACGCTACAAAGCGTCCACGATCATCGGCCCCAACAAGCGAATTAGGAAAATATATGGCTACAAACTTTTTAAGAACTTTAAGTCCCAATGACTTTGCAAACTTTAACATTTTGGCTTGGTGGAAAGAAAGGGAAATCCAATATCCAGTTTTATCCGCTATGGCTCGTGACTAATTAGCGGTCCAAGCTTCGACGCTAGCTTCTGAATCGGCCTTTTCGGTTAGCGGTCGAATTATATCAGAAAAAAGGACAAGACTAACCCCCGAATCCGTGGAAGTATGTGTCTGTTTGAAAGATGATTTGGACGGAGTAGATAGGATACAACATGAATCATCGTTGGAAGGTCCAATATTAGATAAAGTAGTTGAAGAAGGTATAATAAGAGAAGAAGAAGAAGTGTGGATATCACCTTCGAATACCGAAGGCGAATTAGATGAAGTTGAGTTTGAAGAATTTGAAGTTGAAGATGTAGATGTACAAGATTTTTTCGAAGAAAATGATCTTGACGAATTGAGTGAGTAGTTGAGTATAACGGGTGATGGCAATGCCGAAGCTCGACATACTTGATTACACTAATATGTTTTCGGGTGATGGCCATGCCGAACCTCGAAAAATGTATTAGTATTTATATGTTTTTATGATTGTATTGTTTAAATAAAAGTTATAATTGTATTTTTTTAGTTGTATAATTGTATTGTTTAAATAAAAATTATGATTGTATAATTGTATTGTTTAAATAAAAGTTATGAGTATATTGTTTAATTATATGTTTGATAATTAACAAGTTATAACCGAAAAAAAAAAACGTTCGAAGTTTTTAGTAAAATTCCGAAAAAAACGAACCCGGTAAATAACCGAAAAAAATCCGAATCTGAACATTTATACCCAAAAAAACGAACCGGAAAAAACCGATAAAAAAACCGATTCCAAAAATTTATAACCGTAAAAAACCGATTCCGAACATTTATAACCGAAAAAAACCGACTACGAAAAAACCGAACCAAACCGAAACTGGTTATTAGAAGAAACGGTTTTTTGAAAACCGGTTTTCTAAAAACCGAAAACCGGTTTTAACCGGAAAATTTGCACCTCTAACGAGCAGTATACCCGATCAATATATAGATAGTGGTAAGTAGAGTGCCAATCACTAAGAGTGGAACGTAATATCTAGTTAGTCTAATCAGTATTTTAATTCCTAAGTCAGTTTTACAACCTAATCTAACGCAAAAATGGGGGTTTAGTCTGAGAGACTAGCACGATTTGGGTTTGATTAATCCTAAAACTATAAAACTAATGAGATAGAATTACAATGAATGGCGAACACGTACACAAATTGATAATAGAAACAGATAGACGGCCTGACTAATGATTAAGTAGCTTGTCACTTGTTTTATTGCTAGTTTTATATGATGAGTATCGTAATTACAGCCGAGTAAACCCTTAATGATTACTTATGTCTAAAAATTAATTTACAAACTTATTAGGCTAATAAAGTTAATCTTGGGAGGAGCTATGGCAGCCCCGAGCAAGCCATTGATAGACACAGGGGTTATCAATGCACATATAAAAAGAACCAAAAAAAGTATAATATAAACTTTAATCGATGGGAAAGCAATTTTAAGGGGAGCAATATGGTGGTCACAAGCCCATCGAACCTGATGGATTAAAGTTTACTATTACAATAAAACAAAACAAGTTAATTGAATTAAAACACAAGCATGACCTTCTTAATTCTCTATGATCTTCAATATGGTGTGTCTTGTGTTACCTTTTCGTTCCTCTTCTTTTCCTTGGTGCGTTTGGTAGAGAAAAAAGAAATGAGAGAAATTGAAATCAAATTCTCTTGTTTGGTAGAGAGAATTAAAAAAAGTGGAAAATTGAGGAGAAATTAGTGGAGAGTTGGATAGAATTGGTTAGTGTAATTTGGTTACTCTCATTTCCATAATTTTTGTGGAGAATTTGGAAAATAGAAGGGTTTTTTTTTTTTTTTTTTTTTTTTTTTTGTTAACAAAATAAATAGGTTTTTTAAAAATATTTTTCTTTTAAAAATATTTTTTTATAAAAAGAATTTTTAAAAAATATTTTTTTTGAAAATATATTTTCTTTAGAATTGTTATTTAGAAAAAATAATTTTTTTTATAATTTTTATAAAAAATAAATTTTAAAAGAATAAATTAAAATTTTTTATAAATAAATTTTTAAAAAAATAAGTTTTTTTAACAAATAAATTAAAAAAATATTTTTTTTTAAGTATATTTTTTTAGAATTGTTATTTATTATATATATATTTAAATCAACAATTTTTTTTTTCATTTCTAGGGTCAAGTCTCTGTTGTTACCAAACATTAGAATTGAACAAAATTCTCTATTGATTTCTATTCTCTGAAATTCTCTCTACCAAACGTGCCCTTTGGGTTTCTGTAACAGCTTCTCCAGGTTTTTGTATATGAAATTCGGCTGTATCTTGGGGTATTTATAGTTTTTGTCTGAGGGCTCGATGCGGCACATCAACTAAGTAGATGCGGCGCATGAATTTAACTTCGCGTGGGGTCCAAGATCAATTTATTCTGGAATATTCGTACACCGTCTTCAAATGTGGCGTATCTTGAATCTTTATGTGGCGCATGTTCTTCAGTGTCTTGGATTGTCTTTGGTGAAGTCTGGATAGTGATACGCGGTATGTTGAAAATGAATTGCGCCGTATCTGGAGTAGAACAAGTTGGTTCTTCCTCGTTGACCAAAGTTTCATATGCGGCGCATGATACAATCAGATGCAACACATTCTTCAAAGTCAGGCAACGGTCTTCGAATTCATCTAAGTATGATATGGCGTATCTGTCTAAAATGATACGACACATCTCCGTGATTTCAGTAGACTTTTTCCATCTTGATCATTTTGCTCCATATTTCGTCCAAAATCGCTAAGTTTCACCAATTGCTTGTTTTTACCTGAGAATTGTTAAAGTAAATGATTAAGTACCAATTCTCATAGATAATATAATAAAATAAGTCAAATAAATTGGATAAATGATGACAATATAATGTACTTATTTGATGTCATCAACCATCCATCTTTAATGGACCGTCCCCTGCTCCTCCTGGTGCTTATAAATATTGAGCTGTTTCACTCAGAAAAATCACCTCTTGAGCACTAAAAATTTCTGTCTTCTAAATTCACTCTAAATACTCTTCTTTGATCACATTAACTGGTTGTAAGTTATTTACAAGTGATCACATCCTTCCTTCCTCCAAGTGCAAGAGAAGAACACTCGTATTCGTCAAGAAAAGAAGTGTTGAAGAATAGTCCTTCACCTCATAAACGTTGTTACGGATCTCTCCTTAACCTCCATTCTTATATATCAATTCTTGTGTGTAATCCGACTTGAGTGCAAGCTCGGAATTGTATGTTGTGTTGATTCAGACCAAAATGTTGGTTCAAATAGTGTAGCCACGTGGGTTTTCATATAGATTGGTTCTAGCTAGGATTAGGACTCGACATTCCTCTTAGTGTCGTCAAACCTTGTGTAAGTTTTGGTGTACAATTTGTTCCACCATAAGGGAGGAGCGTGTTGATATAGTTTTTGTTAAACTCTCGATGGTGAGACTCGAGGAGTGGAGTAGGGCAAAGAGTGAGCTTCGTAACCGAACCAATATAAATCTTCGTGTCCTGGTTTGATCGTTTCTTTCCCTGTCTTTATATACTTGTTTATTATTGTGTTTATTTATTGTTGTACTGATATCACATGAGACTTGAATCAAGAAATATTTTTCTTTAAACAAATTTGAAAAAGAGGTTTTTGAAAACGTAATTAAAATGGTGAAACTATTCAACCCCCCCCCCCTTCTAGTTTCTGCAAAACTTGTTTGCCCTTTTTGTAAATCTATCTATCTTTTTTCTCACTTAGGTTAATATATTACACTAAAATATAGTAAATAAATAAAGTTTTTGAAATCAGATATGTGTCTGGATTGATAGAGCAGATCCGACTCGGGATCGATGACATTACTTGCGTACTTATAACCATTACCAATTTACCAATAAATGTGAGGATTTTGAGACTATATCAGCATATGTTTTTTATGCTTGATTTATTTGTTTATGAGTGTGCCGGTGATTTATTCAATTCTAGAATTTTTGCTTGAAATCATTACAAGACCATAGTGAGATCACATTTGTGTGATATAGGTGTTTATAAATGATAAAGATGCAACTTAGGATTTAACCTAAATAGCGCATCCATTTGACATATAATTATTCTTTAGCTAATTACACTGATTAGCTATCCACCCAGTAAAACCCTTTTGTAACACTCACTTTTAAGAGTTAATTACACAAATCATCCTTGTGGTTTGCTAATTTTTACGAATCTTGTCCCTGTGCTTTTTTAAGCGGGTTTGGTCCCTGTGGTTTTTGATTTTTACGGATCCTGTCCAAATTTCGACCCGACTCCTAACGATCGTTAAAAAGGACCTAACTTGACATTAATGAACTAAAGTGAGGGCTAACCTTGTAATTTGGGTTTTCCCTCTCAAAATACAAACCACAAGGACGATTTATGTAATTTACTCTTAAAAAAAGTAGAAAAAAACTTTTTTTAGTTTTATTATAGGAAATTTTTAAAATTTAAATAATATTTTTTAATTTTATTAAAAAAATTATAATTTTAATAATATTTTATTAAAACAATTTTAATAAAATTAAAAAAAAAATAATGATAATTTTATTATAATAATTTTTTTTAATAGTTTGTTCCTAAAAAATAATAATTTTATTTAAAGAAAATTTAAAATAAATTTAAAAAAAATTAAAAAACGCTTTTTTTTTTATTGAAAAAAACATTAGAAAAACATCCAAAAATCGTATAAAAACGTATAAAACATACAAGTACGTATAAAAACGAACGAAAACAGCTTCTTTTTTTTTTTTTAATTTTATTAGAATTTTTTTATAAAACTAATTTTTTTCTAAAATAATTTAAATTAAAATTATATTTTTTTGAATAAAATTAAAAAAAATTATTTAAATTAAAAAAATTTCCTAATAACAAATCTAAAAAAAGTTTATTTACTACTTCTCTTTTTTTATAAGTAAATTACATAAATCATCCTTGTGGTTTGTATTTTGAGAGGGAAAACCCAGATTACAAGGTTAGTCCTCACGTTAGTTCATCAACGTCAAGTTAGGTCCTTTTTAACGATTGTTAGGAGTCGGGTCGAAATTTTGACAGGATCCGTAAAAATAAAAAACCACAGGGACCAAACCCGCTTAAAAAAAAGCACAGGGACAAGATCCGTAAAAATCAGCAAACCACAAGGATGATTTGCGTAATTAACTCCATTTTTAATGCTAGATACCCCTAGTTTAGCATGTTGAACCATACTATTCATTTATTACATCCACTAAAAAAAATACAAAAAATATATAACCTTTAGCCTAACCTTATCCCTTGACGAAAGTCTAAACGGTTGGTTTCTAGTTACTTGGTTTGTTCGGGTGATTTTTTATTAATAGTTTTTCGCACTTTGTTATAAGTACTGTGCCTTTTTAACGAAGATGAAGGAGACGTCCTTTAGATTTTGTATTTTTTTTGGTGTATGATTATCTCAAGTGGGGGGAATTGTTAATTGTATGAATGTGGATGAGTAAAAAAAAGGTGTAAAAGAAAAAGAAAAGAATGATGAAAAAAATGAATAAGAGTTGGATTTTTGTTGGCACTTGCAATGTATTGATATATTATGATATGTGCCGGTAGATTGATGAGAGGTTGAGATGTTTGATAACCTCTCAGGTTTATAGTATGTCGTGACTAGTAACATTGGTTTCTTGGACTTTTCGACATTTCATTTTTATTTTAAAACCAATTCCAGTATGTATTTTCCATGCCTAATCGATACCCTTATTAACCCTTAGCCTAACGTTAAATCCTGAATAAAATTCCTCTTTTAATATTTTTACTTGGTGCAGTTTTGTTTCTTGTACAAGCTTATGGTAATTTAATGAATCATGTCTGAGTAACAGAGTGTGATTTCCTTATATTCACCATCATATAAATAATGATTGTGAATGAATTATACTTTTCTTATTCGTGAGTTCTTAGTCATGTTATCACAGTTCGAAAATCATTATACATCTCTATTCTTGCATATTAGNTTTTTTCGCTTCAGGGCAAGCAAACCCTTAAGTGGGGCGGGGGTGCTTGCGCTTATTGCACTTTTTTATTAAAACAAAAAATATTTTTTGATAATTTCATACCGTTTAAAATTTTTCTTCCTTTTGTAATTTGGGAATTTCTTTTTAGTTTTTCTTTTCTTAGATTTGCTTGAGGGCAAGCAAAGATTTAAGTGTGAGGGTATATGATAACGCTCAAATTATACATATTTCTATATGCATTATCTATGCTTTTTATACTTGTATTTTGGTATATTTGATTAAGAGTAAACTACACCATTCGTCCTTGTGGTATGCGTTGACCGACAAGTTTCGTCCTTTGACCGAAAAAAGTGCACCGTCCATCCTTAACTGCGAAACGTTATGTATCGTTAGTCCCTCACTCTAACTGGCATCACTAACAGTCGTTATACCTCATCTACTCGAGGGTATTTCAGTCTTTTCCCAACTATAAGGACCAACGGTGTAATTTACTCTTTTATTTATTTATTTAACTATTAATAATAATAATTTTCATACGTTTAATACTTTTTGTCCGTTTATTTACGTTTTCATCAGATTTTTTACGTTTTCGGCTGATTTTTTACGTTTTTGTCTGATTTTTTACGTTTTCGTCAGATTCTTTACGTTTTCGTTTGTTTTTCTTACATTTTCGTCCGATATTATTTTACGTTATCATCCGATTTTTTATGTTTGCGTTTGATATTTTACGTTTTTGTTTGACTTTTTATGTTTTAATCAGATTTTTTACGTTTTCGTCTGTTTTTTTTTTTTATTGATGAACTATATAGTGTAAATGACCTAAAACTCTAATGAACCTAAACCCATAAACAAAGCTTGGCTTGCTAATATGTCTTCTAATACTATCTTAGCTAGATAGTTTTTCCTTCACTTGGTCTTAAAGTTAACATCTTCGGTGCTTGAAACAAAACGGTACTAACGTTTATATAAGAGTAAACTACACCATTCGTCCTTGTGGTATACGTTGACCGACAAGTTTCGTCCTTTGACCGAAAAAAGTGCACCGTCCATCCTTAACTGCGAAACGTTATGTATCGTTAGTCCCTCACTCTAACTGGCATTACTAACAATCGTTATACCTCATCCACTCGAGGGTATTTCAGTCTTTTCCCAACTATAAGGACCAACGGTGTAATTTACTCTTTTATTTATTTATTTAACAATTAATAAATAATAATTTTGATACGTTTAATACTTTTCGTCCGTTTATTCACGTTTTCATCAGATTTTTTTACGTTTTCGGCTAAATTTTTACGTTTTCGGCTAAATTTTTACGTTTTTGTCTGATTTTTTACGTTTTCGTCAGATTCTTTACGTTTTCGTTTGTTTTTTTTACATTTTCATCCGATATTATTTTACGTTTTCGTCTGATTTTTTACGTTTGCGTTTGATATTTTACGTTTTTGTTTGACTTTTTATGTTTTAGTCAGATTTTTTACGTTTTCGTCTGTTTTTTTACGTTTTCGTCCGATTTTTACGTTTTCGTCAGATTTTTTACGTTTTCCTCNTCCGATTTTTTACATTTCGTCCGATTTTTACCTTTTCGTCATTTTTCGTCCGTTTATTTACGTTTTCATCAGATTTTTTACGTTTTCGACTGATTTTTACGTTTTTGTCTGATTTTTTATGTTTTCGTCAGATTCTCTACGTTTTCGTCTGTTTTTTTACGTATTCATCCGATATTATTTTACGTTTTCGTCCGATATTTTACGTTTGTGTTTGATATTTTACGTTTTTGTCTGACTTTTTATATTTTCGTCAGATTTTTTACGTTTTCGTCTGTTTTTTAACATTTTCGTCGGATTTTTTACGTTTTTGTTAGATTCTTTACGTTTTCCTCATTTTTTATCTTTTCGTCCGATTTTTACATTTTCGTCATTTTTTTTACGTTTTCGTCTAATTTTTTATGTCTTCGTCTGATTTTTAACGCATGCATCCATTTTTTACGTTTTCGTCCGATTTTTTACGTTTTCTTTTGATGTTTTACGTTTTCGTCCGATTTTTTATGTTTTCGTCAGATTTTTACATTTTCCTCTCATTTTTTACATTTTCGTCCGATTTTTACGTTTTCGTCAGTTTTTTTTTACGTTTTCGTCTGATTTTTTATATCTTCGTCTGATTTTTAACGTATTCATCTGTTTTTTACGTTTTTGTCTGCTTTTTATGTTTTTCTCTGTTTTTTAACGTTTTTGTCATATTTTTTTACGTTTTCGCTAGTTCTTACGTTCTCGTCATATTTATTTAGCTATTAATAAATAATAAATTTCATACGGAAACGTAAAAAATCATAAAAAATCTGACAAAAAAGTAAAAAATCGCACGAAAAGGTAAAAAATATCACGAAAACGTAAAAAATCTGACAAAATGTAAAAAGTTAGAAAAAAACGTAAAACATCAAACGAAAACGTGAATAATCAGACGAAAACGTAAAAAACAGACGAATACGCTAAAAATCTAACGAAAACGTAAAAAATCGGACGAAAACGTTAAAAAAGACAAAAACGAAAAAAATCTGACGAAAACATAAAAAGTCAGACAAAAACGTAAAATATCAAACGCAAACGTAGAAAATCAGACGAAAATGTAAAATAATATCGGATGAAAACTTTAAAAAATAGACGAAGACGTAAAGAATCTGACAAAAACGTAAAAAATCAGACAAAAACGTAAAAAACCAGTCGAAAACGTAAAAAATATGATGAAAACGTATATAATCGGACGAAAAATGACGAAAAGATAAAAATCGGACGAAATGTAAAAAATAGAAGGAAAACGTAAAAAATCTGATAGAAGCGTAAGAAATCAGACGAAAACGTAAAAAAACAGACGAAAATGTAAAAAATCTGACGAAAACATAAAAAGTCAGACAAAAACGTAAAATATCAAACGCAAACGTAAAAAATCAGATGAAAACGTAAAATAATATCGGATGAAAACGTAAAAAAACAAATAAAAACGTAAAGAATCTGATGAAAACGTAAAAAAATTCAACAAAAACGTAAATAAACGGATGAAAAATATTAAACGTATGAAAATTATTATTTATTAATAGTGAAATAAATAAATAAAAGAGTAAATTACACCGTTGGTCCTTATGGTTGGGAAAAGACTGAAATACCCTCGAGTGGATGAGGTATAACAACCGTTAGTGATGCCAGTTAGAGTGAGGGACTAACGATACATAACGTTTCGCAGTTAAGGATGGACGGTGCACTTTTTTCGGTCAAAGGACGAAACTTGTCGGTCAAGGCATACCACAAGGACGAATGGTATAGTTTACTCTTTGATTAACTTTAATTGAATATATTTGCTATTCTAGGTTTATGTGACATGTCATTGAAGAAACGGAAGAAAACACGAAGATTTGAGCTTAAACGAAGAAACAAACTCAAGTTAAAGATCTCCCGACACCTGTCTATTGTTTTGGCCATAAGTTGAGCATACGGACTCCGTTTGACCCCCCGTTCGTGGCCACGGAAAGCTAAGAGATAGAGCTACAATTTCAATTGGTTACAATAGCTGTAAAAGAGCACAAGTATGCCTTAGTTGGAAATAAGTACAGCGCACTTACTGTCAGCACTTAATAAACTCATTTATGGCACTTATAACTTCTTACACTTAATGAGTCCGATCATATACTACCACCCTTCCTCTCCACGTTTTTGGGCACTCATAGAGCCTATAAAATTGATGCAACTTCATTTGTAACAAGGAGATTGCTAGAGAGAAAGTTCCAAAGTGCTTAAGGAAAGACTAACACCAAGTCCACCCTAATTGGTTACACCACATAAATGCACGAGTTTTAGTCCATTGTAACTTGTTTCCAGCAACCTAGTGACAGTGTGTAAGGTTTGGAAGCAAGGAATCATTAGCTTTGGTTGGTAGTTTATAGTTTTCGCTTGGGAAAACTTGTGCTCAATATATTTCTCTTGTAAACAATCGGTATTCTTCTATTATCTTTCGATATGAAAGTTTATGAATTTTGTTAGTTTAATATGTTTATTACTTGTTTGATTATGGATTAGTCGATTATGTTTCTGGACTCATGTCTCTCTTAGCCTAAACATACATGTTTTCAATAATCATGGTAACAAACTTAATCATTTCTAGCATTTGTGGTAACTTAGTCATTAATACAAATATGAGTCCTATGATCGTGACAATCATTTGGACATTCCCTTAAAACTACTTTTTGAATCTGAAAACGCACAACTGTCTTGGGACGACCTGGACTTGCCTAGACTTTACTACATTCGAAGGGTGTACTTTCCCGTGTGTTTTAGTAGATTGATTGGCATTTCTAGTATTATAAAAACACATCAAAAACCAAAGATCGTAAACCTAGAAAGTTCATATAGTGACAACTATAGTTCATCAACACCATCTACAACACCTTCAAAAAAGTCACCAAGTCTACTAAGAGCACCATCCAAGTCCACTTCATCCAAGATACAAACTTGGAAAAACTCTAACTCAACATCTCTTGTGAAAACTCGTTCCATCATTTCACCTTCACCAATCAACATTCGTGCACTCAAGACACCTTCCACCAACAACTTGTCAAAATTAGAGCCAAACCAACACATCACTCAACCTCCAAATCCATATCTTGATACTAAAGATGATGTCCTACCTAGGCTATCACACCCTCCACCACAACCATCCCCGTCACTCATTTTAGGTAGAAATCTTCTACCCACATTCAACAACACTCAAGACTACCCTCCAGGATTTTCGGAGTGGTTTAACTCACCAATTATTGATCCACCACATCTACCATCACCAAGAGGTCCATTTGACCTCTCACACTTTGAGTAAATGCCAACTACATGACTTGTATTGCATGTGCTGTTACCATAACTGTAAATACATTCACATGCTGCGAGAAAGGGTCAATTTGATGTTTGCTTACATCCAACACCATTTCAAAGGTCCAACCGTACCACCAAGGAACCCACCAAACTAAGTATCAGTTGTTTTTTAGCCATATTATCTACCAGGAGTGTATCTTTTATTACTTAGTTCATTTGTAATTTTCTCGGATCTGTTGATCTAAGTGTCAAAAATTTACTTTGTTTCTTTTATTATAAAATGAGGTTACTTAGTTTGTGTGTTCTCATGTCTTCCCATGATCTCATCTATTGCTTTACTTATTTGTGGTTACATTTTATTCTTGGCTAAGGTTGTTTCAATATTGTGGTAATTGTCATATTCGTGCTTGTTACACTAACTTTGTTTTATAGAACGACTCTATTGCTCGATTTCTTGGTGCTCTGAACAAGGGGGAGTACACACCAGGGGAGGGGGGCTCTTGCATGGCTCATTTGCTTCCGCCACACTACTTTACACTTTTTGTTTCGACAAAAAGTGAGAGAAACCAAGAAACTCACAACTAAAAACTTGCATATTTATAATTTTACCAAATATGAGTTTAGATTTTGCCATCATCAAAAAGCGCGAGATTGTTAATACAAATATCACGAAAAACATTATTTATATTTTACGGTCTCTCAAAGTTTTGACAATGACGAATATAAATTTATATGAAGTAAAAGTTTACATAATCAAGTTATTAGTAGTAAGTTTACATTCCAACCTAAATCACTTCAGGTATGAATAATGTGATTATAACGTCCGTTGAATGATCAAAGATCCTAAATAAATATTTTTCAAACATATTTAAAACATTTTTAAACACATATAAAACAGACTTTTAACAAATCACATTTGATTAAATTAACTAGACACTTTAATTATGTAATAAGTTAAATAAAAACTAATTTTAATTAGTTCCTTTCTGCGCAAGTAATTCTAGAAGAATTAGTTTAAATAATAGTTTTTGGTACAAGGAAGTGAAAAATACACTAGAAAAAGGAGTGTGTAAATACGTTCCGTGGATACATATTTTATATGGAAGGATCCGTATTTTAGAGATCCGCAGATCTGCCGAATCGCATTTTTGGGACAAAACCCTAACTATAAATAGAGAGCTAAGTTTTCATTTATAACTAATCTTTTTAATTAAATTTCTATAAATTTTCTCTATCACACTCACTCTCTAGTATTCATAAAACCCTCTTAGATCATTCCACTTGACTCATACACATTCAAAGTGATCCTTCGATTTTCACTTTGATCTCAAGTGAAGAACACATGAACTTATTCAAGCTTCCAAGTGTTATAGTAGTTAGTGTCTCATCATATACATCGTTGTGTAACTTTGGATATATTTGTTGTGTCATTGTATTTCACCATCATACACAAACGTGGGTACTCATCATCATAGAGAGTTCGGTTAGTATTTTAGGACTTAAAATACCTTGAGTGATCCTTGGGAAAGACTCGATATTTAGCTTAGTATCAGTAAAGAAGTGAAGCGGCATTTTAAGGTTTTCTCTGCCGAAAGGGAGCTTGTTGATATAGTGCTTGTGAACTCTCGAGTTGGATACTCGGGGAGTGAAGTAGAGCTAGAAAGGAAGCTTTGTGCCGAACCACTATAAATCAACGTGTCTCTGGTTTGCTCTTTCCTTTATATCTTGCATTTACTTATTACTTATTGTATATATACATATTGTGTGNTTTTAGGTTTCCATAGATATTTTTCAAAAGAAAAAGTGAGTTTATTAATTGATAAGAAACCAGAACAAAACTTAATTAAACAACTTTAGTTGTACACTTGTACATATACGAGATTGTACATATATAAACGTCTCAAGTTATTTCTATTTAAGAAATTGGGAAAGGATATTCGGATTTTTGTTAATTGTCCAAATTTAATAACGACTGATATCGTTTATCTTTACAAGGTCAAACCGCGCTTAAACAAGTTTGTACATATAGCCATATTTTTAATATTTTATACGAACCAAAAGAGTAACAGCCAAATGTTTTTAATAAAAAAACAAATTTATAAACTTTTGCTTTAGGTCATTTGAGATAGCAAATAAAATACATTGTTAACATATTTTGTGTTATAACTCAAAACATTTAGTGTGAAATAGGTTAGCTACAAATTAGGTTACCACACTATGTTTTTATGTAGTAAAAGAAATAATAATAAAGCTAGTTTTATAATGTATATAACATCAAAACATTGAGAAACAATATTAATATACAGTTGATGAGAAATTTGGTATAATGATGTAACACGTGTCATGTGTGCATATAGCAACACCTACCTAGGCTAAATACATGGGTGACGTTTTCATTTTACACTCTTGATTGATGGATTTATTTAATTTTATTAATAAAATAGTATATAGTTGTACCAAGTTGATGTTTAGGTGTCACACATATTCATACTAGTTTTCTTTTTTACTTGTTTTCTTATTGTTTCGTTTCAACAAAATTTATCCGTATTTTTTTTCATCAATACTTTTGTGTGTCTCATAATACGGATCACTCATTGTTTTTGTATTTTTATTTAAAACAACCACTTTTAACACTAACATAGTGAATTGTAATAAATTGTAAGAGATCGGTTATACATCAAAATATTAAAAGTACAAATATTAGCTATTTGTATTTTTCTTATAAATAAATGCAGCTACGCTTAGTTTTAAAATTGTAATATAATGGACCGTTAATCGTTTAGTAAAACAAATTATACCACCGCGACGAACATTTTATTATTTTTCAACAGAAACGGTCTTTTATATGCTTTCGGCAAAGTTTTTGTTTCTTTTTTTATGATGTAAGACTATTACTTTGAACATTAAAGAACTATAGTAAAATTGCCAAAACTATTTGTGTAATATCCAAATTTCTGTCTTTTAAAAGATAATAAAATGTTTGTCGCGATTATGCAACTTCTTGTTTAACGATTAAATATTTAAGAGACATATTTGAAAGAAAAAGAATAAAAGTGAGTATATTATTTGATAAAAAAATCAAAAAATGAGGTAATTAAACAACTTTAGTTATACGTATACGAGATTGTACATATATAAATGGTTCACATTATTCCTACTTATGAGATTAAGTAAGGATATCCGCAAAATTCTTCTTTGCTATCCGTTTTTAAAGACGATTGAGGTCATTTATTTCTACAAGGTCAAACCAATTTTACTTATTGCAATATATTTATTATTCTATACGAAAGTGTAATAGGAGGTTTTTAATATACCAATACTATATATCCTTTTGCTTTATGCTGTTTAAAATAGAAAATAACATACGTTGTTAACATTTTTTAGTATGATAAGTTTAGACCTTTTTTGTGAAATGGGTTTGATAATTGAGCTTCCAATTTGGTTACCACACTAAGTTTTACGTGGCAAAAGAAAAAATAATAAAATAATTTTTATAGTGTATTAAATATCAAAACATATGAGATAAAACAAAAATAATATTAGTATATAGTTGATGAGAAATTTGCACATGTGTTTTTTTAGGATTAAGCATTTAATTGGAGGACCATGTAAGTTGTTAGACTAAATGTAAAAATCAGGTTAAAAGCAAGTTTTATTGGTTATAATATTTTGTTTTATAAATAAACTATTATTTAAAATGCTAAATTTTAGAGTTTCATGCAACAAACATAAATATTAAATAGTTTATAATTTTTAAAACTTCAAAAGGCTAATTTATTTAATCGATGTTCTAGAGAGAGAAAGTGAAAGAAAATAATGTTGAATGATTAGAAGCACCAACTCTTCCCATGTGTGGGAAAGGCTTTATATAGTTACAATAAACGCTCTCCTACGAGCTGTGGATCGGGTGTACAGTGGGTAAAGACCCGTTCGTCCTCCACGGTGTTACTTAAACTATACTAATTACTAACTAATAAGATAAATACTACGAGCTACATAATGCTAAACAATACTTGGGGTGACCGAGTCTTCTATATAAAAAACGTATTCCTAACAATCTCTCCCTAAGGGAGGTCACCCCAGAAATTAAACTTTGAACTCAAGCATCTAAATCTTTGTTGATATCTTTGTAGCTCGTAGCCTTTGATTCTTCATTGTCATGAACTTTGGGCTTTCAGCAGTGGACTCTAGATGACTTGTTTAATGTGTTGGATGATCTTTGGCGTTACTTCGAGTTCTTCATCCAAATGAGTATCTTCAAGTCATCTTTGTGTAGAAATGTATCCACGTGATGTAGTGACCATATTTGAGCATAAGTTCCTTTGACTTGTGTGATCTTTGAGCTTTCTTTTGAGATCATCAGGCACCGTAAATCTCCAAATCATCCTTTGTTGTATTACCGTCATGTGAGGTTGTGACTTTTGGGCCGGCATGCTCACATTCTTCTATTTTAAGAGACTTTGTATCAGAGTTGCGGAAGTATTGTTGTGAGTCCCTTATCATTCGTGATCTTTATAGAGAATGGGTTGGCATTGTGAGCATGCAGCTATGAATTGACATCTTTTGATCTGCTGTATCCACGATGCCTCATCGACCATCAACTGCAACCGCCATTTGTTCTTGCATAAAACAGTTAGCAATAAAACGAAAGTGTCTTTGTTCACTCTCGTCGAATAGGGTTGCAAGAACCACGGTTCCCCGTTGATCAGTATTTGTACTGCCTGTGATCAGGTAGAATTCCGAAGAATATCCTTGACAGGGTTTCGCAGCTGTGCTAGCCGTTCTCAAACCGGAGCGTCTCAAAGTAGACAACACAGAATGAGTGAATCTGTGAATTGAGATTCACTGATTGATGAGAAATTGTTTTACGAGAAAAAGCAGTCGCGTATTACCCGATAAAGAATTTTTTTGGTAACACGACGACCGTTTTGTGAGCAGGATCATATTTCAATCATCAATACTTTTGTTTGAAAATTTGTGCGCAGTCGATGTGCTAGAAATATCAATGTTGAGCACATCGAAGGTTTTTCAAAAAGTATTCGTCAATTCATTCCCTGGAACAAGTTTGATTCATTAGTGAATCGCACCATCGTTGCTTTCTAGTTTTCACAAGCTTGATCCTTGCAGGATCTCACATGTCACCTACCTGGAGGTTGTGTGATGCTCGCTCAAGAAGGATTTCCATCTTCATCGTGAATATTTTCATATTACTCGGATGTTCTGGCAATACTACAAGGATAATGTGTAGGACTCTAAATATTTTGTCTTACTTTCCACATTGTGTGAAACAATAAGCATATTAGGAGTGTGTCCTAGTGAGATTTATGGATGATCTCTATGGCTCTAGACTCAATAGTGCATGTTGATCCGCTCTCGGAGACTGGGGAGGCATCTCCTGTTTAGATATCAACATAGCTTGCAATGAGCAGTCGATACATTGCACAGGGTTCCCCGTGAGAATGAAACAAGCTCTTTTAAGAGAACTTGAGTGGCTAGAAGGTTTAGTGCAGTGTGTCACTGGGTCCATGACGTCTTGTCTTCAATACAGGTGTTACCTTAGTAACAACCAGTAGCAGATGAGTTGAACCCGGTTTCTGCCCTAAGGTTGAATAGATGGTGGGCTATTTCTTTTCACCTTTTCTCATTTCGTTTCTTTTTAATTCTTCAACCCCTTCAGTGCGTACCGAGACTTCATCACTAGAACCTTGTTGGGTTTGTTCCAGTTCTAGCTCTATCTCAGTCGGGACTCTTCCCTTTCTCACTTTTCTCCTTTTTTAATCATTCCTAAGGACTTCTATTCTATCTATTGGATTGTCCCTGGGAAGATCCCTCCGGTTCTGGTGGATCATGGGAACTCATACCTAACCTTACCATCCTTATAACACCATGCATTAAAGTAAATTGGTCGGTCTTTTGGTATCTTTCCATAATCGCCATTTAAACAGATCATTGAAAATTCTCTCAAAGTGTTTATGATTAAGAAACACAATTTTTCTGACACTTTGAGAGTTTTATGATTTTCAAATGCTCCCCCTTAACATGTGCTCATAGGTTTTAGATAGAAATTTGCACATGTCGGGGTGAGTTGCACTTTTGAATTGATTCACTCTTAATAGACATATACCCTAGGGACACGTTTACGTTGCCTAGTTAAAGGGATCCATTATCAGCTTTTAGGTGATAACTAGCCCTAATAACTAACTTGAAGTTGTTAACATTCCTTAAAAAGGAAGTTAGACCCATCAAAGTACACATCTAATAAGAGCTTCACGAAACGGTACTTTCTACTTGGGTAAATCCTTTCGAATTCAAACATTTGTGTTTCGTCAATTCATGGGTCAATTCTGAGCCACGCTCAAACGAGATGCCACATCTTTTCATTCACCACAAACCATTTTGCTCCCCCTCAATATGTGCATTGGTTAATTCAAAAATTAAAAAATTTAGCACATACGGGAGAGCGTATATTTTAGTCCAAAAGCATCACATTTTATATCAGATTTCATATTTAAATCACATACTCTCCCCCGATCAAAAAATTTCAAATCCTTTGATATTTTGTGATCTCAATTGATTTACATGAGTTTAGTAATTTGGGAGAAAATGTGGTCAGATTTTAACATGTACTGATTTTTGAGACACTTTTTCACTGCTGCTGGTGCACAAAGTTTTTAAAGGTGCAGAAATTTTGAGCAAATACGCTCCCCCTCAATTAATGACCCGTTTTCTATTTAAAGAGCTGTAGTCATTAAGTTTAGCGGCAAGGTATTTGTGAGAATTTAAGTCCAATAGCCACCTTGTAAACCACAAAAACTCTCTTGAAGAATCATAAAAGAGAGAGATTTTGGGATGGAAGAAGACTTCTCTTCTTTTACTAGAGATGATGCACTGAAACGTACATCATTTCGAGGAAACATGGATATAAAGTAATCCATGCCTGAGTGAACTTCACCCGGTGAGAGGAACAACCGTCTTTTTGGCGACGTGTTTTCCCCATAAATAAGAGCGGGTTGCTATCTGAAGTAATAGCAAACCGATATGACATGTTTTAACCATTTCTTTTAAACTTCTGCTCGAGCTTCATTTAAAGATCCGTGCCATTGTTGAATGACATTTCTAGAACCTTAAATGTTATCGATAAATAGAAGACATGCCTAAAGAAGAACTATTTTTGTGTTTTTGTGTTTTTCAGATTTTTATGGTTTTTATAGGTATTATATTTTTGTATTTTCCTTTTTGGTTTTAAAATCATATACAAGGATATATGAAGCAAATCCATTACTCGTCACTTTCTTCCTGAAGACATTTGAGTGATTCTGGAGTGAGACTCTTCATTCCAAGACACGGGAGAATAAATTGAAACTGTTCTCCTGGGAGTGCCTTAGTGAAGAAATCTGCCAGCTGAAACTCTTCCCTCACGAAGTGTAGTTCCACCACACCATTCTCAACTTGTTCCACCACACCGTTGGAGAATCCATTTGTCAGGAGAAACATTGACAGTATATCGTACCATGCCCTAGGAGCATGCTTTAGGCCATAGAGAGACTTTTTCAGACGGTAGAAATGGGTAGGACGATCAAGATCCACGAATCCTTTAGGTTGACTGCAGCATTGGCGAGAAATATTCTGATAGCTTCAATACAAACAACCGGAGCAAAAGATTCTTCAAACTCAATGCCTTCCTTTTGACGATATCCCTCAGCAATAAGCCTTGCCTTGTATTTAGAACGTCATCATGCTCATCAAGTTTCACTTTGAAGATCCACTTAAGAGCAATACTCATTGTACAGTCCGGAGGTGGTACCAATTCCCATACTTCAAGTCGATAGAACTCATGAATTTCTTCTTGCATCGCATTAAAACAACAGTCGTCTGATATAGCAGTCTTGAAATCTTTGGGCTCGACTTTGGATAGTACGGAATTATAAAAGCACCACAAGGCATGTGTGTCAAGTTGCCTTCGTGTGGACACCGGTCGAGAAGGATTCCCAATAACATTCATAATCTGATGGTTATTGGTCCATTATCAGTGATGATCATGTGGTTGTGGGTAGGAAATTGATGTAACCGTGTTAAGATCTCCTGAAGAAGATGCCTCAGATGAAGATTCAGGAGCAAATGTGTTTTTGAACGGAGCATCATCAGGTGGAGCAAATGGATTTACTTCAAAAGAATTGTCGACTGCAGTGCCTTGATGTACCGAAGGAGATTGAATGTATGATGATGATGGTGAGTGACTTGCTGATGGAGTATCTTGAGCAACTGAAATATGAAAAGATAGACCATTTGGATCGTTTGAAACATGAGCTGTGACAGCTGGTGGTACCGGTGTATCAACAGTTGGCGGCTCAAAATAATCATTAACCATTGGATCAAACAAGATCTCCAAATCCTTAACGGTAGGTGGTACATAAGGTACATGCAGGAGTGGGATTCTGTACAAGACCTGAACTGATTGGTTCAGGTGACAAAATTTTAGACGCGGGTCATGCACTGATTTGTACAGGAGCCGTTTGCTCAGTCAGCTCATAGAATGTGACGTGAATGGTTTCCAAGAATTATCCGGTTGGTTTGTTGTAGATTCGGTAACCCTTACGATCTGAAGCATAACCAACAAAGAAACCTATAACAGCTATAGCTTTTAACCTTTCCAAATCTTGACTGGCATTTGTATGGTAGCATAAAGCACCAAACACAAAAAGAGAGGATNATAGAATGTGACGTGAATGGTTTCCAAGAATTATCCGGTTGGTTTGTTGTAGATTCGGTAACCCTTACGATCTGAAGCATAACCAACAAAGAAACCTATAACAGCTATAGCTTTTAACCTTTCCAAATCTTGACTGGCATTTGTATGGTAGCATAAAGCACCAAACACAAAAAGAGAGGATGTGTCTGGTTTTCTGTTGTGTACCAGCTCATATGGAGTTTTGTTATGGAGAGTATGTATCAAGGATCAGTTATGAGTGCAACTAGCTGTAGCAATTGCTTCCGCCCAAAGAAACATTGGTTCCTTGGAAAATATTAGCATGGTTCGAGCAGCTTCCACAAGAGTACAATTTCATCCTTCAACAACGCTGTTCTGCTGAGAGGAGCGTAGAACACTTTTCTGCTGAGTGATGCCAATACTTTCATAGAATTGAGTGAGTTGTTTGTTCACAAACTCTATTTCATTGTTTGTTCGGATGATTCTGACGGTTTTGTTGAGTTTCACTTGCAATTGTTTGATCAGTATGATGATAACCCCTGGAGTTACATCCATGGTTCTTTAAGCTTCACCTGCGTAAACCGAGAGTAGTAGTCAATGACAGCTAGAACATATTACTTCCCTTTTATACTCTGCACACTCATTGGTCAGCATAGATCCGTATGTAGGGTGTGTAGAACTTCCATGATGGTGTTGACAGAATTGGGTTTGTGGGTATGCTTCTTGCTTTTGCCCAGTTGACAAGCCGAACAAAGATGATCTTTTTCGAACATTAATCTCGGTAGACCTTGTTCAAGATGCTAGCGAGCAAGATCATTGATGGTACCAAGGTTCAAGTCATCTATACTTCGGTGCCATAGCCACGATAACCAAAGATATCAAGCAAATAGGAGAGGGCCGCATCATGTCTTCAATAGAGATGGTGTACAAGTTAGTGCCACGACTGCCTTTTAGAAGATCAACACCATCCAATTTTCTGACAAAGCAAGTGTGTTTGCTGAAAGCCACTTCGAGATCGGAATCACAACATTGACCAACAGATAACAAATTGTGCCCAAGTCTTCCCACGTAGTATACCCTGAAAATTATCCAGTCACCAAAGACATAATCTCCATAACCCATAATTGCCTCAAAATGGTAGTTCCCGAATCTAACTGTCCCGATAAACTTATTCACAAAATTCTTGAGCTGTGAGTGATCCCCGGTCATATGTTATGAGCAGCCTGAGTCCAAATGTCAAAGGATGATTTGTACGACCTGCATTTGAAAACAGACAAAGCAAGAGAGTTTGGAGAGCCGGGTCCCCAATTTAAGTTGGGTTCCAGTTGGTTAGTGCAAACAAATTCTTCAGCCACAGAGGCCTTAGGTGCATTCGTTTCAATGGTGGAGGTTTCACTGGTAGATACAAAGGACCTAGTTAAAGGACAATAGGCCTCTAAAGGGAAAGTTCTACCAGTTGGCTTCCATTTCTTAATAGGCACTACTTTAGAGTTAGTTATCCTAGTTAAAGGGCACTGTTCTACTAAAGTGAATTTCCTTCCAGTGGGCTTCCATTGATAACCAACATTGGCAAATAGTTTTCCTATTGCTTTCCAAATTTGCTTAACTCGTTTAGCTCTCCAAACTTTCTTAACTGGGGTTTTGTTGGATGACTTCAAAAATTTCTCAACACATTTATCATGATTGGCCGAAATTAAGCATTCATTACATGTTTTGCAAAGTGAATTAGGGTTTGAATTATGATTCTTTTTGCTCAAAACCGACTTTTTGTTCCTCATGTGGTCTTCTACTTTCTTCTTAGGAACACTTTTAGCTGGTGAAGTCTCATCATTCTTTATATTTCTGATAGGTTTTGACTCTCTGTCTTTAGTGTAACTATTAATTCCTATAGAAGGACTGATGGGAAACTTAGTCCTTTTCACTTCCAATTGCTGAACATGCTTTGATGTATTAGGATCTGAAGTTTCCAAGGGTGTCTCAAAGGTTACCTGCTTGTTCTTACTCATTAATGATGATGCAGTGAGCCTATCTTGCTTGTTGTCTATCTTAGGACGTGTGCCAATGGCACAATCTAAGAGTTCCTGAGATCGTTTAGTGAGAAAGCAGGCATCTAGAATAGCATTATCCTGTGGTTTCACTATTCTATCCTATTCTACAGTCTCACGAAGCATGTCAAGACTATCCTTAAGGTACGAGAGATAAGCATAGTGAGCCGACCTATTGTTCCTAAGAGGAAGCGGAATACACACAGCATCAATTGCATACTTCTTACAAGCAGAAACCTTTTGAACAACATTATCACAGTGATGATTGGCATTTTCGCATTCACCTGAGTCTTTAGATTCTCAATCTCCTTAAGCAAAGAAGTTATTTTTCATTGTTTTTATCACGTGTGATCTTAATTGAATCATATAACTCTTTGTAGTGTTGTTTAACTTCTGAATTTTCAGTTTGAAATCAATCATTTTCATCTTTGAGTTTATTGATGATGTTTTGAAATTGAAAATTCTGAGAATCTGCAGACTGAGGTTTATGGGAACCAATCACATCACTCTTATTTGACTTCAATTGGGCAATTTGAGCCCTCAATTTTCGAATCGTGTTGGTATGAGCTTGAATTTTTTCATCCCGTTTGGCTAATTCAAAATATGCATCAAATTCAGGAGCATCCGAAGATGTCTTGGCGTTTGAGATTTTAACTCTTTCTTCTAAATGTTGATACTTTAATTGCAAATTAAGATTATCAACCTCTAGTTTTGAAAAATGCCTGACCATGTTATCACGCAATTTTAAATTCTCCCCCTCAAGCTCAAAAACACGATTCTGGAAAACATTTAATGCAACAGACATCTCATGAAATTGACAAGCAGTTAATGACGAATTAGTAGCAGTATAAAATACATCTTGTGCAATACATTGAGCAATCAAAGTGTCATTCATGATAAGAGCATTTTTCCTCGCAATTTCACTATATTGAAGATCTATTGCAGTTTGTTTTCCCTCATTTTCCACATTTTTAAACACTTCTTTCATCTCTTTCACTTCAGTTTCAAGGGATTTTTGCATGCCCTCAAAGTGTTCTTTGATAAGTTTAAAAAATGGGATGACTTCAGTTAAGTAACACTCTTTCGTTAGTTCAAATCCCCTTTCACCCTCAGTAATTCCCGTTGGTGTAATTCTCTTTTTACATGTTTTATCAAAATCAGCAAACATTTGACAAAGAACGTAGATGCTAATAAGAGTTTTACATTGTGTGGGAAGAGCTAACTAAACTAGGTGCATTGGTGTATTGGGAGGATACACCGTTGGGGTAGCAAACTTAAGAGGGGTTTTGGCCTTAAGTTCTTCAGCTTTTCTTTTCTCAACGTCTAAGGACCAAAATATCTGCTCTGGGGTCAGCTTAGTTTGAGGTGCAAAAATAGTCAACATGTTTTCCTTATAATAATCATGAGGTTTGATTAAAACACGCTTTTCAATGCACTTGGGATCCTTCATTTTTTTAGCTAATCTCTCTCTATTAATAACTTCAATCTCATTGGTCTCTTCGAACGACGTCACATCAGGAGGGGCATGTGGTATGTGCTATTTTACACATACTTTTGACCTTAGTTTAAGTGAAAAGAAGACCAAAAACTAACGTTAAACGCCAAAGATATCGTGTTTTTGTGTTTGTGACTGTGCAGGAAAGGATATTGCAAAAACGACATCAAAAGCAACCAAAAAGCCTAAAACGAGCACGAGATGTGGAAGAGAGTCTAAAAGTCAAGTCAAAGATGAAATCTACTTAAGAAAAGCCCGTGACGACGAATTTATTTCTTAAAGGCTCGAGAAAACGAAAGAGACACTTAATCGAAGATCAAAGATAATTATCACGATAAGCTTCCCAAATTCGAGCAAGTGATCACTTTTACATCTTTGAAGACTTTTAGAGAACACGTCAACACGCTACCTCAAGTTACAAGGACCTACGTTTAATTTTTAGAAGTTGTAGTAGCGTTGTAATGTAGTTTATATGATGTTTTCATGAGATATGTAAGTCTAGGGGGCAAAGTGTACACGATGGCAAACTTGTAACCTCCCTAGCAACATAAATACCCCATGGGTGGCTTCATTTTGAAGCTAGTAGGAGTAGGGAGTAGAATTTAGTTAGTCTTAGTTTTATTTTGAGTCTGAGTGTAAGATTTTTATTAATGCATCTTTAGTTTTCTATGTCTTATTTTTCCCTAGCTTATTTTACGCGTCATCTTAATCTTTCTTGTTAATCTTTACATGTTTTGATCTTATTTTCATTCTAGAAAAACTTGTTTACCTTCATCTTAATCTTTCTCAAATGCTTTTATAAAAAGTTCACCACCTTTGCATGTTGTTTTGTATTCGAATGATTTGAAAAAAAATAATGGGTTAGTGCTTATTGTGTGTCGTTAGCTTATATATAAGCTTATTAGTGATTAAAACTAGTTTCTTAATAAGTTTTCATAAGTTCTCATTAATATTTTTCATTAGTTTCTCGTTAAAAAAGGGTTCCAGCTTATTTTTGTATTTTTTTTGCGAGTTAGGTTTTTAGGGTTTCGCAAGAATGGGATTTCTTTTCAGTTTTGCGAGTATGAAAAGTTTTCTGCGAGTATGAACTTTTTCTGCGAGTATGAACTTTTTTCTGCGAGTATGGGATCATGTTTTGCGAGTATGGCTTGTTTCTGCGAGTATGGGGTATTATATTGCGAGTATGTTTTTTTTTCTTTAATCCTGCGAGTATGAGGTCTAGTTTCCTTTTCTTTTATACGCCGAGTTAGGCGAGTTCCACCTCATCGTCTCATCGAGTGAGGTTTCTTATGCTTTATGCTAAGGGGAAACTCTGCCGAAATTTTCTTAAATCATTTAAGTAACGTGTTCTTTAGTCAAATGTCTTTTCATTTTTAGATTTAAATTTTATTTACGTTTAATTTCACTAAGTCTTAAACTTTTCTTTTAGAGTCTAGCTAATTTTACTTTTCGCTTTTCTTAAGTTTTATAAACCAAAAACAATTTATTTTCTAAGCTCAAGTTTAATCTCTTTATCGCTTTATTTCATTTAAAATGAGTCTTGAGTAAGTTTTAATCGTGTTTGCTTAGTGATTCGGGTTTGCGAGCTAAGTGTGGACGTGAAAGGCTTGTGATTAATAATCGTTAAGATTATTTAGACTTGTGATTTTATTATTCGAAGAACAAAAGCCGGAGAACAATTAAATCCCTCGTCTAGAATTATTATCTCTTCAAAAGATTAATTGACAACTAATCTCGAGAAAGGAAAATAATTCGTCACAAACCATTAGCTAATACTTAGTGAACTTATTCATGTCGCTTTGCAAACATTTTGTCTTTAAAATTCATTTACGTTTTTAATTACTTTTCGCACTTTAATTCTCGCTTTCTTTAAGTCACTTTATTTCATGCATCTTACTTGTTTATTGTCTTTGCGTCACTCTATTGCTTTCCTTTACTTTAACTGCATTTTAATTGACGTTGTAGTATAATCAAAACCAAAAATCATCTTTTAAACTCATTCATCTCACATATATCACGACTGAATCGATAAGATCAGTTCAACCCTCGTTGGGACTACGACTCGATTTATAAGCTTCACCGCTTGAAAAACGCTCAAATCAGCATGACAAGGCTTAAGCATAACATTTGCGTCATATAATGCAGGTTGGGCAACTCTAACGCTCCTAAGGCAATCAGAATTGGGTTTACCTACATCTTTTTCACTGTTTTCATCACATAACCTTTTATGCTTTTGAATCATTTGAGCAGTTTGAATGGTTTGGCCTTGCGTGTACAACTTGTTTTCGAGCTTATTCTTCAACGTTTTAAGTCTGGAAAAATCATTTAAGAGTTTAGATTCTTTATTTTGAAAATCAAGTTTTACTGTAATTACACTTTCCTGAGTCTCCTGTTCTCGTTTAACAGACTGATCATGTTGTTTTTGTAAAGAATATAACTCCCCTTTTAATGTTTCTTCCCTTAAATTACGTTAAGTTATGTATGAACGCATTTGCCAATCCATTTTCTGCTCACGTTCAGTTAGCTCAAACTTTGCTCGTTGTTCATATATGGTCACCTGATCCTTAAGGATGTTAAGTCTAGTGGTCAAAGTGTCATTAGGGATATAAGCGGAGTTCTCAAGCAACTCACAAGCATTATTTACAACAGAAGATGCACTACTAGGTACAACAGACACTTCGTTGTGTTTCACATGTTGTTTATATGGGGTAACATTGCTATTTCCCATATTATCAGTATCTGACTCAACAGCGTTTGTTTGTTGTACTTCGTTAGGAATCTTTTGTTCTTGCAACACCTTATCATCATTTACAACAGAAGATACTCCACTGGGTACATCAGTTTCTTTGTTGTGCTTCACATGTTGTTCAATTGGGAAAGCATCGCTGTTTTCCAATTCAACATCATCTGACTCAACAACATTAGTTTGATGTAATTTGTTGAGTATCTTCGGTTCATCAATCCTTTTATACAGTTTGAGTACCTCAGCACGTGACACCCTTTCTTTTACCGGTCTGATATATGCATCCATATCATGTGCAACAAGAGTCGATGAACTGTTGGTAGTGTCAAGCTTATCAATCTCTGATCCTCTGCCTTCAGTGACAACTGACCCAACATCTGATGCTTTACCCGAATTCACAATACCATCACTTGATTGCATCCGACATGCCTTCACCTTGTCTTCATTCTTAAGTTTGTGCTGTGCTCTTTCGTCAATGTACTCCTTAATGTTACCCATGAGTTCGAGTAGTGTGACTCTGAACTTGTCAACTTCGATTCCCGTGTAAGTAGCAAAGCACTCCTTCGTCATTTGACTCTCATGATCTTACTCCTCAGTGAATCGCGAATTAATGAACACTTGGAGCTGGTTGTTGATCACACATAATGCAGCCATAGATCTACCTTCAGAAAATTCACCTTTGTCAAGTTGTTGTTGAAGTTGATCTAAGTATAGAATTATTTTGACCGTAAAGGTCTCAACATCTTGACCAAAGAGTGTTGCGAATGCACGTTTGTATCCTCCCAAGTATCCAGGTTGTTCAAAGAGAACCTTGAGATGTGAGTGAAGTAGTCGAAAGCATTCTATGCAACTTTCCTTTGCATTGTGAAGCACTTGCCATGGCTAAAGCAACTCATTCTCTTGCGAATTAGAGCACAAAGATTCCATATTAGAAGTTTCAGATTCAAAACCAGTAGCCTGTTGTACTATGTTGGAAATCTTATGATCGTCGATCACGTCATACAGTTTGAGAATCTCAAATATGACTGAGTCTGAAGAATTCAACATGATATGAACACGCACGGGATTTCACAATTCTATGATTTAAACCGAGAAATAGATTCTTTCGCGGGATTTTACAAAATCAAGAAAAAAACGTGAAATGATGACAATGGATGCTTGTGATGATAACCGTGATAACCGTTGAATCAGCACAATGATTAGTGATTGTGTGATGAACGCGATGATTGTATGATCAATAACCGAATAAACCCCGAAATTATATCCAATAAACTCGAAGATGTCTCAGCCCACAAGGTATACACAATCACGAACTTTGAAGCTCACTCAAAACCGAAGTCCAAAAATTATCCCCAAAAAGAGCCGAATAATTCAACACAAACTCGCATTAATCAAAGTTTCTATCAAAACCGCGTCCACAGCTATCCTAAAACTTTCACCACCAATACTTAAGCAAACTCGAAAAACAAAAAAAAAAATCTACGCGTCAATATCTCATTTCAATTTCATGCCCAAAATGATAAACAACCTCGGATATATAGAAGCTTGAGTAAAAACCGTGATCCACTTAAAAAAAACACTTCAACAATACTAGCCTACACCACCAATATGTTAACACTAGTATCGGAAGACAAAAAAAATAACACGGTCTAACATCCAGATAAGAGAACTCGGCCTAATATCCAACAATCAATCCACTAGGCCCTAATACTTACACAAGCCCAAATCCACTAACACAAACCCTAATCCACTCTTAATATAACGCCACTAATCCCACATACTTAACCCTAAAATCCCTAATATTACTCACAAAAAAAAGCAGACACTAACTACTGACTCCGTAAATCAACACAGCCACCAAAAAAAATGATACGCTTCACTTTTCCTCAGCACATGATAACGAGACCCTCAATCCAACTACTTCTTGTCACAATCGTTAACCTAAGTCGAACATGAATCAAACCTTGAATAACACTTGAACACACAACTAAAATCACAGGCACACGCTTCAAAGGTTCTTAGCAAGACTGTCACAGGTAGGTTTGATAGTTGTTGTTTTCGTTTTTGTTCTTAGTTTGTAATTAACCGAACTAAGCAAGGTATAAAACCTGATGGTTTTGTGCTTTCTTTAAGGTTCGAACATTTAAAAGGAAGTTAATCTTCTTAAATCGATCTATGATGGAAGAGTCTTGTGAGGTTTTGTAGATTATGAACCGTTTAATTGAAGAGACTAAACTAAGATCTATATTTTATTTTTCTTTTTATTGTTTTCAGTATGTGTACACCCCGAATCAGAAGGAGGAATGAGCCATCATTGGTTTTGTTCTCTCTTGAGTATGGTTCGAAAATTAATCAGAGATCTATGATGATTTTCTTTCGTGTGTTTAAGATCTTTTAAGGTCTATTATCATTGTTATATCACGCGAAAACATAGACTGAGATCTTGAGTCCCCTTTTCGATTCTTGATTGTGAAATGGGCTAGGATTGATTGTTTGTTTATTTGAGGAACATGTCTTAGGACTAATCACAACAAAAATGAAACCGCTAATCTAAGTAAACCGCTACGTAGATCTAACCGCTACCTTGTGAGATAATCGCTAACATTTGGACTGAGCTAACCGCCATTGTTTATGAGCAAACCGCTGTATAGAAAGTTAAACGATGGCTGACTTAATCGCTATTTTTGGGTAAACTCTAAAAAGAGCTAACCGCTATTTTGGAGATAACCACTAACAATATTTTTGAGTTAACCGCTACTTTGGAAATGAACTAAACGTTGGACACATAAAAGAACAAACCAGTCCCACTGGTCCTTTTTGTCTTTATCGCTTTTTAAGAAAAACGCCAAAACTTAACCAAAAAAAAACACCACAACACGCTGCCAAGAAACACAGCATTATACAACTCGAATTTTTTCAAATAATGCACAAAACAAATGAAATCCACCAACAAATCACTAAATTTAGCACATACAACAAGCATAAACACAAAAGTACCAACTAACAACAAGAAGCTCGAATGAGGATGTATCAAGATAAAATATACGAACCAAATGAGAAACACAAAACCAATCTTAAGAATCGAGCAAACACTATCCCAAAGATCAAACCAAGGCTCTGATACAAATTGTAAGATACTAAAGATTATAACATGTATGGTACTTGTGTTATGGATCGAATTAAAGAAAGAAAGAAAGAAAGAAGAATAAGTTTAGAGAGAGAGAGATAGAGAGAGTTGGGTGTTCTAGAGAGAGAAAGTGAAAGAAAATAATGTTGAATGATTAGAAGCACCAACCCTTCCCATGTGTGGGAAGGGCTTTATATAGTTACAATAAACGCTCTCCTACGAGCTGTGGATCGGGTGTACAGTGGGTAAAGACTCGTCCGTCCTCCACGGTGTTACTTAAACTATACTAATTACTAACTAATAAGATAAATACTACGAGCTACATAATGCTAAACAATACTCGGGGTGACCGAGTCTTCTATATAAAAAACGTATTCCTAACAGTTTTCATAAAGATCATTAGAAGTCATCACATGTCATCGTTGATTTCGTCATATTACAAGGCATCATATTTTGGAAAACTAAGTCCTATGTTTTTATTGTCATTGTTGGCATAAAACAATGTTGTAATAAAGTACTATTTCCTTAAATATTAATCATGGTATTACACTATATCTCTTTTGCGATGTATATTGATTTCGTCGCACCTCGCGCTTCCGCCTTCGGCGGGGTGTGACAGATTGGTATCAGAGCCTAAGGTGATAGAGAATGCCGATTTTTCAAAGAGTAAAAATCGCAACTATAACCAGAATAAAGTTTTATTAAACATCGAACATCATACGAGTCGACTAGTCCTAGCGTTGCACCGTTAATCCTAAATTATACATTGCTTGATCACCTATGTATAATTCAGGAAGAATCATGCAATGATAAGAGTAGTAGTCTTGGATCATGTTTAGTCAAGTCTTAAGAGTCTGGTCACCTGACATTGCATTGGTCGGGTGGGTATGCATAGCATTTTCGTATATTCGCATTTTTGTTACCGCACCTTATATATGCTTTTATGTGTATGCTTTCTCTTTGCTACCTTGTGACTCGTTAGACTAAGCACATCTTGTTTTTGTCATTTTACGATCTCTATGTCGCGACTGTCATTGCACCATCTGTCAAAGTTCACGACATTGATTAATCTGAGACCTAACAACATCGACCTTATTTATATTTCATTGGTTAATTTGATTGGTGTAAGCAATTTCAAGATCGAGCAAATCTTTCAAAAGACCTTTTTCAAGGATGTTGAATCCTATCTTCATGGCAGATTGATTCCTAGCTTGATTCTAGTGACAGTTCTTGTCTGATGAGTTGCGAAAATCAAGCTAAGAGTCAAATCGTTAATCAATTCGATTCAGTTTAATCTCATGACAGTTCTTGTCTGATGAGTTGCGAGATTAAATTAGAATTGACCACCTAAAGGTCTTTTGAGGGCAAAACTCGAGATTGGGAAAGTTTGCCTCCTCAAATCTGACCATGAGAACGTACGTATGTAGGACGAATGAACTAAATCTCGAGGACGAGATTCCTTTTAAGGCTGGTAGACTGTAACAACTCGTATTTTTAGGTCATAATTTTAACTTTAAAATTTTCATATTCATCCTCGTAGTTTTCACTGTCTACTATTTTACGTAAACTAGATAAGCGCTTTTACATGATTTTTGTGCATCAACAATAACACCAGAGACTCCTGACTATGATCCTAACATATTTTCATACTCATTATAATAATATAAAAATTATATTATTTATTTACCCGGCGTTTTGAGACCTGCGGCTATATTTTCCGGTATACGCCGGAAATTACGTCGGATCATGATATCTCAACACGACAATTATTTTAACACCCGATTCTCATCAGGAATGTAATTTCATAATTTTTACTACATCGTCACATTTTATTTGGTACCGTTAAAATTTATTTATAGCAAACTCGGTATCCGGTATCCCCTAAAACTAATAATATCTACACAATATTAACTAATATCTTACAAAATAACCTATTTTTCTTCACCCCCCATCCCGTTGC
>LBNU01025881.1:17349-28933 GCA_014162995.1 Artemisia annua
CATAGGAGGAGATAAGAGCTCATAGAATTGGAGAGATATGTATGCCACTCCATGAGTTATTAGGAATACACCCTTCATCCACACAAGTAACACACATATCAATTAACCAGTAAAAGATAGTTAGGAAGTAATGAAATCTAAGTAAACACAACTTTCTCCATATTGTTTTCACAACCACAATAGTTTAGGTATTTATTTTATTTTAATTTGCATAAGTAGTAAACTTGGGTTAGTTGACTAGCAACTAATTCCGCCCTTCCTCTAAAAACCGAGATTTTACTTGCTTTCATAAAAACATAAAAATACAAAAAGAATCTTCCTTCCACCCTTAGACCAATTAGAGTAGTTTTTCTATCCTAACGAACACTATTCCCTGTGAGAGAACGATCAATCCCCCGTACTTACCACTATCCTATACTACATCGGTCAGGTACACTGCCTGGTGGGGTTGTAAGCCTCTTGAGATCCCTCGAGAGGTAAAACCTGTTGTAAGGTCACAAAACCACGCATCAAAGTGGATCTAGGCCATCCGAGAAACCTAATGGCGGCGAGCTGACGGCGTTAGCCCTTATAACATGACGCCGTCAGCGTGTAAAATCTATATATAGTTTTCTAATTTTCATTCATTAGGGTGGAACTTTGTGGAGAACTTTTAGGGCAAACCCTAAAGACGAATTTTCTGTACTTTTTAGGGTTTCCAACCCTTGGAACCCTAGTGCTTAATTAAAGATAAGTCTTCACTTTAATTCAATCAATATGTATATGTGTTGGTTGTCTATCTATCTTGCTTGTCTTTCAATTAACATGAGTAGCTAAATTCTCTAGTGTTTGCTTAGATCTAATGAAACCTAACTATTAATTATTGGTTGATTGGTGTGTGTTGTTGTTTGTTGGGATGATTGTTCCATCAATGTTAGGCTCAAGAAAACTGGCCAACCTCCTTTATGGTAACGTGCTTGAACGTCTTGGGAAACATGTAGCCAAGGCATACTAGGCTATTAAGGTAGTATTTAACGCATGAGCCACTGTTTACAACCCCTATGGTTGTGCCGTGCATGGCATAGGGCGAGATAAGAGCTCATAGAATTGGAGAGATATGTATGCCACTCCATGAGTTATTAGGAATACACCCTTCATCCACACAAGTAACACACATATCAATTAACCGGTAAAAGATAGTTAGGGAGTAATGAAATCTAAGTAAACACAATTTTCTCCATATTGTTTTCACAACCACAATAGTTTAGATATTTATTTATTTTAATTTGCATAAGTAGTAAACTTGGGTTAGTTGATTAATAACTAATTCCGCCCTTCTTCCAAAAACGAGATTTTAATTTCTTTCTGAAAAATATAAAAATACAAAAAGAATCTTCCTTCCACCTTTAGACCTATTAGAGTAGCTTTTCTATCCTAACGAACACTATTCCCTGTGAGAGAACGATCAATCCCCCGTACTTACGACTATCCTATACTACATCGGTCAGGTACACTGCCTGGTGGGCTTGTAAGCCTCTTGAGATCCCTCGAGAGGTAAAACCTGTTGTAAGGTCAAAAAACCACGCATCACTCAACTTCAGGAAAAGGGTTTTTGCAATTGTGGCATTAAGAAATGATTTAAGAAAATTAACAGGAAATAGTGTGAACACTAAGTTTGCAAAACCATCAATCTTGGGGAAAACCACCTTCACAACCTCTTAGGAATCAAAGTGTTGTTAGGCAACCGACTGCTTTTAGATCTGAACGACCAAAATTTCAAAATTGCGGATTGCTTCCCAAGTTGATGAGAAACAAGTTTTGTCAAAACCAGTCACTTCACAGTCTAAACCTAAGGAAAAGGAATGTGGTGTTGCAAAACCACATCATATTTGTGCCTCTAGTGCCTCTAGGAATAGTCCAAAGCGTGTGTCATTTGTGACAACAAAGGAACATGTTCGACATAAAAACAGTGTTCATAATCACAACCTAGAGGATACTAAGAAGAACACACATNTCCCAAGTTGATGAGAAACAAGTTTTGTCAAAACCAGTCACTTCACAGTCTAAACCTAAGGAAAAGGAATGTGGTGTTGCAAAACCACATCATATTTGTGCCTCTAGTGCCTCTAGGAATAGTCCAAAGCGTGTGTCATTTGTGACAACAAAGGAACATGTTCGACATAAAAACAGTGTTCATAATCACAACCTAGAGGATACTAAGAAGAACACACATGAAAAGACTAGGAATTTTCCTGTTTCTAAGAAGCCTAGATCTTTTTCTGAATCCAAACACTTTGTGTGCTCAACTTGTTTGTAATTTTCTTTTATGGCAAATCATGATACTTGTGCTAAAAAATTCCCGAAGGAAGTGAATACTTGTGATAAGGTTCTACCATCTAAGACTAGAAACTACAACAAGCCCGTAGAATCAAAGTGTTATATTCAGAAACCTGGCAGGCAGATTATTTTAGGACAAAGGTCTTCTCTAAACAAGACTTCCACTTTACATGAGAAACCAAACACTCCTAGAACTTGCCTTAGGTGGATACCGACGGGTAGAATTTTTAAGATTGTTGGTCTTAGACGGATACCTATGAGAAAGATGTTCACTGATTGCAAAACCATGATTGATAGTGGAACCCCAAATGGAATAGATGTTGATTTCACTAACCCATATAAATGCAAACAAACTCTCAATGTCAGTGCAGGTAGTCTTTACTTAAGTGTAGGTACATCGTTCAATCCTGTTAAGGAAAGACTCAGAGTTTGGCTGCCGAAAAGAGTGAAATCCCATCAATCAGGGGTCAACGAAGCTCAACTTTGATGCAAATGATTATGACGTCTGAATACTTCAGTTCAGGCCTCGTTCTTCATCGACAATGACGTTTGAACAACTCAGTTCAGGCCTCGTTCCTCAAGGTCATCATTATGGCGTCTGCTGACAACACTTCAGGCCCCGTTCATCAAAGAAAAGAAAAGTGTATGCTTGAGTGCGATTTATCTTCTAAAGTTGTGAAATGTTCTTGCTTCTGACCATTGTCATCAAAAAACTTCATATTTGTTCCATGCTTGCTCAGTCTTCAAGTGGATTACCTTCATCGGATTCTATTTGATATTATCCACTCGACTAAAAATGGCATCGTCAAATGCAATTTTTGAGGGGGAGAAGTGTGAACAGTGGATTAACCTCATATGCAATTTTTGAGGGGGAGAAGTGTGAATAAACTACATGTATTTCTATTCAAAAAATCGCATCCTCATATGCAATATTTGAGGGAAGTGTGGATAAAATACATGTTGATTGATGCGTGAAATGACTCTCATCTCCTCCAACACCTAATGTTCCACTAACTAAGGAAGACTAATTGTGACTACGGAGTTGATTGGGTATCACATATTTGAGATTGAAGTTGACTTTCACAAAGGCGTGATCTTAGTTTATCTTGAAGTCGGGGTGGTTGGATTTGTGACTTTCAACGATAACTTGCTCGTGCTTGAGATTTAAGTTGAAGACTTGGTTTATCTAGTTACCAGCAGTCGAGATGGATGGTTGAAGACTTGGTTAACTATCACTTTAAGGAGTTACATTGTAGTACTCAGTGTCACACGCCGTTGTCGTTGTGGATAGTGTTGTCGTTATGGATAATCTCAAGAGGTGGTAATGTCTAATGCTTTGGTTGGGTAGTGAGTACTTAGAGATTTGCTTGGAGCATAAATCCTCTACACCGTTCTTCCAACATTAGTGCAAGCTTAAGACACAAGAGCGGGGAACTCTATTTCAGTTTCAAGTTTGGTATATCGGGTTTTCTCCATACGTGGTCATTTACTATTAGCCAGTGGAAGTGAAAAGAGGTTTAATTAGGAGTTGATCTATAGTGAATTGTTGAAGAGAATTGTCATCGACATCCACTCATGGGGTATTGACTTGTATATTCCTTCCAGTTGATATACTTTTGTACACATAGTTATGATGATTTCCAGAGATCGTCCTCAACATGGAGGGAGAAATGTGTACATTGGGGCTTTTATCGAAGAACTGGAAGCATTCTAAGTGAGTTGAAAATGCCGAAATGACGTTCCCCAAACAAACCCATGAAGAAGCTACAGAGTATCAGTCTATGATCCACTTTAAGTTGTAGATGACATGTTAAGAGACTGAAGACATCTTGGGTAGAATTGAGAGATACTTCTTCAACAAGCATCAAGGTTATATCAAACGGGTCGTCAGTTTGGGAGGGAGCAAGTTAACTTATGGGCTTACTAATTGGGAGGGAGTAATAACCCAATTAGTGAGTGTTTCTATTGCAGTTGATTCTCACCAGATCCACTTAAGCCAAAGGTTGTTCTTCTCACAAGATTTCTTGTACGTATGCATAAAATGTGTTGCTGATTCTGAGGTATCAAAACCAGCAAGGGGGGAGGAGACCTACATCTGAATGCATAATGAATACACATGATGAACTGAATACTTCGTCTTAATTGAAGTTATGCCGGGAAGACAAGTGTCACAACCGCAGAGATAATCAGTGTCTTAACTCGTGGCGTTTGGTGTATCATTCCAACTATGTGGGGGAAGTGGTCTCTTGATACTTGTGGTATGTACTACTTCAGCTTTCAGTGGGAAGAAATATGAGAAGAACATTTGGAGTATGAGATGATATTGCTTATCGACGTCTTCATACGAGCTGATATGGTTTATGGTAAGGTGCTTCTGGTTAATGCTTCATGTACACAATGGTATGATGATTCCGATGAGATCGCAACCATCAGGGGAGAGATTTGTGTACATCAAGGACGCGCAACAGGTTCACGTGATCGGGCTTAATCATATATTCCGGAGGAGATATCCGCAGAGATGATCAGTGCTTCAATCTGTTACTTTGGTGTTATCATTTCTTCTTGTGTTGGATACATGCGTACAATATGGATTGAGTTGGTATGTGTAAGTTAACTGGAAAGCATTTGGTGAAATGAAGATGTTGATATCTTATTTCCCCGAATAGACAACTGCTCCAAACCATAAAGTAATGTGTACATTGGGGATGCACAACAGGGTCATGTGATCGGGCTTCATCATACATTCCGGGATTGATAACCGCAGAGATGATCCATGGTTCACCTTGTTACTTCGGTGTTATCATTTTCTTTGGGTCTTTGAGCGTCATACAATGAGACTTTTTGCATCAATTCAACTACTTGGGGAAGTGGTCTCATGAAGATGATTGTCGGTTTGGGGGGAAGCTACCAAAGCTTCACATTGAGGAGACTAAAATTCGACGATTTGGTGGTGCCTAGCGATTGACTCAGTTGTGAGATTCTAGTGATTTGTTATCAATCTGTATTTGGTGAATTGTTGTAACTTAAGTCGTTTCGATTGGATTGATTGTAATTTGACGTTGTGAGTTAATATTTACAACTTGACTTATTACGATCGGATCTACTGTAACTTGACTTGTCGCAACTTGACACTTAGTGCTAATTGTGACTTATCCAAGATCTCACTCTAAGTCTAACTCGCATATCACATCTTTCGGTTTCTTTTGTTGACTTTAGTAAAATCCCGAGAGAGAATCGATCTCTCGGTTTAAGTCACAAGAGTTGTAAAATCCCGTTTAAGATTACATCATGGCTACCACAAGTTCAGACGATAATTCGTGAGCCTCGAAAGCTTTGGTGGTGAAAGTTTAAGAGATGTTGACTACAGACGTCTACAACGAGCTGAACGATACTCTCATTTCGGTACTCATGACAACATCCTCTTAAACTAATTAGTATCCTTGTATATAGATTATAAAACCAAAAAGAAAATACAAAAACTTTCAAAAACGACAAAAAGAATCTTCTTTCCTCGTGTGCAAACTTTCTATCCTCAAAACTATGTTCCTCCATTAAAACAAGTTTTACTTTGCATTGTCAAAATGGAACATGTTTTGAGGAGGAAAAATTTTCACAACATTATGAAGGTTGCACACCTTATCATAATTCTACAAGAAAAATTGTTTCTTCATCATTCGAATTAATAATGCTCTCAAAAAGTATCACACATAGTTGAAAACCTCAACGATTTAGACTAACAAGTTTCTTTTTATCCTCGATTATTGTGAGATTCTAATTTCTTCATGGTTGTTGACTAATCATTCCATAAAATGTTTCAAATGATAACACCAATCAAAAAGGCATAATCAGACACCAGGGTTTATGTAACTATCGATTGAAGCATTTCCCTTTGATGTGTTTTTGTCTAAGTAATAAGTTCATATAGCCTTAGAGAACACTAAAGAATTATTGATTGGGTGTTTCCTTGATTAGAAACATCATAGGTTTGAATTCAAGTGACTTAGGGTCTAAGAGATGAATGTCTTTGCTGCTAGGTGTTTGCTTGTACAATATTCATGCATCATGATACTAGCATGCATGTAAAGTCTCAAAACATGTCCCAAAACCATGATAATTATCGGAAAATCTCGAGTGAAAGAATGTATTAATCTGTGATCTTGTGTGTTAATTTGAGAATTTTGTGAACTTAGGAAGATTTAGAATGAGTTTTTGATTCTCCTTTATATTTGTTTGTGCCTGATGCATTTTCTGTGAGCAAGTACATGTCATGCTATTTGTAGTCAAGATATGTTTCGTCAAAAGTTCAACTATTGCCTAACTGTTAGTATGAAACATGTTTTGAGAAGGATAAAAATGTTCAATTGTAATGTTCATGTAGTTGCATATTTCAGTTTGATTTTTGATACACCAATCTCTCATGAGCGTTTTGTTATATGTAAAACCTAGTAAAGATTTTTCATGAGAAGGATGAGAGAGGTCAAAGGGGCTAAATGTATCAAAAGGCCAAACTTGAAACAGGATTCAAATGTTGAGAAACAAGTTTTTTCAAAATCTTCGCACTGTCGCTTTACGTCGGTAAAGCAAGTAAGGAGACCAAAGCAAAGTCGTTCAAATTCTGTCAAATTTTCAAAATCTGAAATGCTTTCGATGTATTATAAGAATGAATCTGCTTTCGTAATCTCAAATGCCGGAAGATTTCCACTTAAATAAATCTTCAAAAAGAGCCCATGAGGTTCAACTTTAGAAGGAAATCTTCTTCTTCAGATTTTAAAACTCTGAGAGAAACACCGGGTTTCTCAATCAACTTTTCAACGGAAAAAGAGTTTTAAATCTCCATGGATTCCACGAGTGTTATTTCAAAATGAAACACCTGTTTTCAGTCCTCGTTGGAATTCAATGTAAGGAAAGTTCATCGCTAAACCATTCTTTAAAACCAAGCATGCACTCCATTTTGTACATATTTTTTTCTTTCTTTTCAACAGAATTGTAAATAGAAAGATATATAATCTACAAAAACCCATAAAAATCAGGAAATTAGAAAATCCAAAAATATTCCTCTCACGACATGTCTCTTGTGTAATCAATATTATGTACGTTTCTAGAAATGTCATTCAATAATGACACGGAATCATACATATGCTTGAGCAAGATTTTTTCCTTTTCAAATAATGATTTTTCAAAAACATGTCGTTTCTCATAACATTCTTAAAAAGATGGCTTGTAGTCATTTCAGGCTACAACCCGGACTTCAAAATTATGGCTTGCTATTACTTCAGATAGCAACCCGTTTTTCAAATTGAGGAAAACACGTCGCCAAAAAGACGGTTGTTCCTTGTACCGGGTGAAGTTCACCTGGGCACGGATTACTTTATATCCGTGTTTCTTCGATTTAATGTACGTTTCAGTGCATTATTTCTTGATAAAGAAGAGAAGTCTTCTTTTTATCGCCGAATACTTTCACTTCTATGATTTTTCCGGAAAGTATTTGTGCAAAACTTGGTGGTACCATGAAATTTTTATTGAAAATCAAATTGAACTCAACATTTTGATAAAAAAAAATTTCACTCAATCAATGACATCATTCACTTAAGCTTTAGCATCCGTCATTGACTGAGGGGGAGAGTGATTTCTCAAAATTTTATGTATCATCAAAAACTCTCCACACTTTGTACAAAAACCTTAAACCTTGCAACAAAATGATTTGTGATGGTTATGTGTCAGAATGAGAACAATTTCAAAGAGTTTTGGTTAAAACTTCAAATCTTTTATAAACTTATCAAATCTGACACATAACAACCTCCCTCACAGATTGAGGGGGAGCAAGAAAAAGGTTCCTATTTTATCAGAAAATATTAAAATTTATCGCATTTCTCTCCCAAATGTTTTCTACCTTATTTAAATCAATTGAGATAAAAAATCTCGAAAGATTTGATATTTTTGATCAGGGGAGAGAATGTGATTTAAATAAGAAATCTGATAATCAAATGTGATCTTTTCGACTCAATAATAGGCTCCCATATATGTGCTAAACACTTTCGAATATCGATGCACATATTGAGGGGGAGCGAAAGGCGTTTGTGGAAGTAATACCTAAGACCGACCATTTACTTTAATGCACAGAGTTATAAGGATGGTTAAGGTTAGGTATGAGTTCCCATGATCCACCAGAACCGGAAGGATCTTCCCAGGTACAATCCATAGATAGATTAGAAGTCCTTAGGAATGAATGAAAAAAGGAGTAAAGTGAGAAAGGGAAGGGTGCGGACTTAGATAGAGCTAGGACTGGAACAAACCCAACAAGGTTCTAGTGGTGAAGTCTCGGTAAGCACTGAAGGGGTTGAAGAATGAAAAATAAATGAAATGAGAAAGGTTGAAAAGAAATAGCCCTCCATATATTCAACCTTAGGGCAGAAACCGGGTTCAATTCATAAGCTACTGGCAGTTACTAAGGTAACACCGGTATTGAAGACAAGACGTCATGGACCCAGTGACGCACTGCACCAACCTTCCCAACCACTCAAGTTCTCTTAAAAGAGCTTGTTTCATTCTCACGGGGAACCCTGTGCAATGTATCAACTGCTCATTGCGAGCCATGTTGGTACCTAAAACAGGAGACGCCTCCCCTGTCTCCAGGAGCGGATCAAAACGCACTATTGAGTCTAGAGCCAAGAGATCATCCATAAATCTCGATAGGACACACTTCCAAATATGCTTATTGTTTCACACAATGTGGAAAATAAGATAAAATATTTAGAGTCCTACGCATTATCCTTGTAGTATTGCCAGAACATCCGAGTGATATGAAAATATTCACAATGAAGATGGAAATCCTTCTAGAGCGAACATCTTTCAAGCTCTTGGTAGGTGACATGTGAGATCCATCTTGGATCAATTATCAAGTGACAACTGGAAAGCAACAATGGTGCGATTCAACATTGAATCAAACTTGTTCTAGGATATGGATTGATGGATACTTTTGCAAAAACCTTTTAGTGTGCTCACAAACTAATTTTCGAGCACATTGATTGTGTACAATATTTCAAACAAATGTATTTTTGATGGAAATGTGATTCAAAGCTTAAAACTCTCGTCGTGTCTCAAAACGTTTATCATATGACACGCGAGTGATTTCTATAAATCAATTTCTCATCAATCCGTGAATATTTATTCACCGATTCACTCTATCGTGCTATCTGCTTTGAGACGTTCCGGTATGAGAACATGCTAAGTATGAAGATTCCGAAGTGGATTCTTTGGAAAATTCATTACTACAAGCTGGAAATTCCTGTCAAGGAGAGTCTTCTTAAAAGAGACTCTACCTGATCACAGGTCGGTTTTCACAAAACCGGAGGGTAGTCTGTCCTCGCAGAACGAATGACAAAGCCATATTCGTTCTATATCTTTATTGCTAACTGTTTTATTTCAGGGACACATATAAAGATGGCGTTGATGGCTCGTATTTCCAGCTGAATCAGGTCAATCCATACCTCATGCTCACACATCCTCCTCACTATCAATGACGATGGGATACTTGCTACAACAAATGTTGAGAGACTACCAACAACGTTTCCGCAACTCTGATGAAAAAGTCTCTTGATCCACAACTCTTATGTTAAGTCTCTTGATCCAGTAGGGTGAGAGCATGATGGTCCTTAAGTCACTACATCACATGAAGGTGTTATTACAGTGGATGAGCTTGGAGATTTATTGTGGCTGATGATCTCAAAGAAGCTCAAAGATAACTCATCTCAAAGGAATCCAAAATCACAAGTTCATTTGCTTGAAGTACAAAGTGTGCAGAAAAGTGAAGAATCAGAACCTACGAGCTACAAAGACTTAAGAATGCTTGAAGATCAAAGAGCTTAATTTCCAAGGTGACCTCGCTTAGGGGGAGATTGTTAGGAATACAAATATTCCTATAAAAGACTCGGTCACCTAAATATTGTAATAGCATTAAGTTAGCTCATAGTTAGTTTATTTATTAGTTAGAATTAGTTTAAGTAACATCGTGGAAGAAGGACGGGTCTTTACCCACTGTATGCCTGATCCACAGCCCGGGTGTGGGCGTTTTACCTTTTTTGTAGGAAACTATAAATACCCCTCTCCACATGTGGAGAGGGTTGGAGCTTTTCATTCTAATCTAACATTCTCATATTTTCTCTCATCTCTTTCTCTCTCTAGAAAATCCTCCCAACTTCTTTCTCTCTCTAGTTTTCTTTCATTCTTTGAATCTATCTAATCACAAAACCATACATGTTATAATTATTAGTATCCTACAATATATATATTATATACACTAGCTTCATGACCCGGCCGATGGCCGGGCGAGTCACATGTTATATGTTGCTAAACACTTGTAACTAATATATCTAAATTGGTTAATATTATGATCTAAATGTAATTTTGTTTCTTAAATTTTTTATCTTTTATTATTATTAATATTTATTAATTAATTATTTATTTTTTAACTATTTTTTTATTTTTTTAGAATTAAAATTGTTATGTTGAAAATATTGTTAATTTTTTTTATATGTTTGAAATTGAGATTTTACTTAATAAATAATTGAAACAAACACACTTTGTTTACCCAAAAAAAATTTGTTATTTTACTTAATGTGTCAAATAACACTCATTTTAGACCAAGCTTGTTATTTTACTTGGTTTTTATTGTGCATAAAATTTAAAAGCAAAGTGTCCAATGTAATTTGTAAACACAAATATATAGTTTTCATTGTCACTGTAGAAGTTGAGGTAGACAACATCATCATGGCTTAGCTCGTGTCCTACTTCACGTAGTTGTTTGATTAGTGCATCGGTCTTGTTTATCTTCGACATTATCTATATGTCCATCCCAACTTAATCATAGTAGTTATTCACCTTGATGTGCACCACTGATACAATAAGTAACCCACAGATGTTTGCTTTCAACAAAAAATGCATTTTATCCATCGTCTACGTTATTGAAACCGTAAATAACATGCATAACCAAACATTCACCTTTGCAAAAGATACAACACTTACATATTACGCACTTCCATATACACAAACTGGTAAGGAAATAAAATAAATTAAGCAATCAATGTTAATGTCAAAAACTTGTATATAGCTATATGGTGTAATCAAATTGAAATTTTGTCATCAAATGCTACTGTTAAGTATCTTTGTTCTAAATCATTCTTGGGAGTACTCTAATTCTTGTGAACTCTTTACTCATTTGAATAACTTAAGCTATCTTTGGTCCAAATTCCATCTTCTTCTTGGTTGACAA
>LBNU01025882.1:3439-28131 GCA_014162995.1 Artemisia annua
AATAACTATTCCCCGGCAGCGGTGCCAAAAACTTGATGACGTAGGATTGCGACCACGCAACAGGTTTTACCTCTCAAGGGATCTTGAGATGCTTGCAATCCCACCAAGCAGTGTACCTGGTCGGTGTAGTATAGTGTAGTGGTAAGTACGGGGGATTGATCGTTCTCTCACAGGGAATAGTGTTCGTTAGGCTAGAAAAACTACTCTAAAAGGTCTAAGGGTGAAGGAAGATTAATTTTTTGTATTTTTATATTTTTATGAAAGCAAGTAAAATCTCGGGTTTTGGAGGAGTGGGCGGAATTAGTTGCTAGTCAACTAACCCAGAAACTACAATTGCAATTAAAAATAAAATAACTAAACTATTGTGGTTGTGAAAACTTATATGGAGACAAATGTGTTTACTTATATTTCCTTACTCCTTAACTATCTTTTACCGGTTAATTGGTGTATGTATTACTTGCGTGGATGACGGGTGTATTCCTTAACAATTCATGGGGTGGCGTACATATCTCCCCAATTCTATGAGCTCTTATCTCCTCCTACAATGATGCGTAAAGCACCCAATCATAGGGATTATAAACAGTGGCTCATGCGTTAAATACTACCTTAATAACCTAGTACGCATTAGTTACATGTTTCTTAAGACGTTCAAGCATGTTACCATATAGGAGTATTGCCAGTTTTCTTAAGCCTAACATTGATGAAACATTCATCCAAGAAAAGTAATAACACACCAATCAACCAATAATTAATAGTTAGGTTTCATTAGATCTAAGCAAACATAAGAAAAATCTAGCCTAGCATGTTAATTGAAAGACAAGCATAAGATATAATTAACCAACACATAGACATATTGATTAATTTAAGTGAGGATTTATCTTTAATTGAACATGAAGAAGGATTCAAGGGTGAAAAACCCTTGAAAATACAGTCAAATTCGTCTTTAGGGTTTTTCCCAAGCTTGTACCAAAAGTTCCACACTAATGAATGAAAAATAGAAAAGTATATATAGATTTTACACTTTGACGGCGTCAGGTTATGGGTTCTGATGCCGTCAGCTCGCCGTCATTAGGGTTCTCGGATGGCCTAGATCTACTTCTGACGCCGTCACTTGTAAATGTGCTCTGGGTCGTCACTCTTTAGCATTACACCTGACGGCCTACTTTCTCTAACACCTGACGCCGTCAGGTGTAAACATCTTGTTTTCTTCATAGGGCGTCTAGTGTAATCTGATGTTACTCCTTTGTCAATGTTGGCTGAAGGCGTCACCTTGTGACTCTGACGCCGTCAGGAAGGTTTTCCAGCTTCTTTTGAGACTTTGTCGTTTTCTTTACTTTTATGCACCAAAAACGTCCAAATTAGCATGTTTTCCAGAATTCTTCTCAAAAGTACCTAAAATGACAAAAGGAACGATTTAGGGCAATATTTGATCACATTTACTCGAATTAGGGCTTAAATGATCCCTTAAAACGGGTACACTTTTCGTCTCATCAGTGAGAAACTACCTTCCTAACGTTCCATCAAACACATTTGGACCATTTTCACTCATTAGAACTATTAGGAAGCCATTTCCCGCCAAAATTCAAATTCAAAAATTAACTAACCCAAGGAACCCTCAAAAAGGATCCTTCAAACCATTACTACATTTCAAACCAAAACACTTCCCATGAACACATAGCATTGAGTGCTTATGATAGTCTTTCACTCAACCCAACTCCATTGGATTAACTTCCAATGATTTGACAAGTTCTTAGTAATCTTCCAAATCATTACAAACCTCCATTTTTGTATGGTTGAACATCAAATCCAAACACTTACTTCCATGACATGTTTTTCCTATAAATTTGATCACCTTTGAACAACCCAAAACTCACACCAAAACCATTACTTCACTCAATCTCAAAACTCAAACTAGCCAAAAGAATTGAGATGACTAAGTCCAACACCTCATCCGAATCATCAAGAAAACACACTAGGATTAGTGTAAAACCTTGTTGCTTCAACAAAACCACCAAATCAAACTCATCATCAAGTGACTCATCACTTGACATTACATCACCCATACAAGATTACCTCAACCTTTCTACACAAACACCATCTTCAAGACCTTCCAACACCAACACAATCACTATTCAAGATTTGCTTAATGTTGCAAATCCAACATCCTCTCTCAAACATGGCAATACAAACCCACACACCTTTTCACCATCAAATGATTTAACATTGCAACCAACTCAACCATCAAAAACTCCATCACCACAATCCCCAATTCCTACACCAATGGAACTTTTTCATACACCACCAACATCACCACATTCACGATTGGAAACTTTAGACAACCTTCCACCTAGATCACCTCAATCACCAAAATTAACTTTCATGGAACTCCTCCAAACAACTCCAACACCACCATCACCAAACTTGGAAATGTTAGAAGATCTATCATCTAGATCATCTAATCCTCCATCATTGTCATTCTTTGACACCATTGCTCAAATGGAAACTCAACCAAGTGAGCAATTAGAACATGAACCCCATCAATCATCATTGGTAGAGCGTTTGGCTTACTGATATGCTAGACCCTCAATTTTTCCACAAGATCAAGGTCATACACACCTACCATCTTTTGTGTTTCACCCCATTTACAAAAACCTTCATGGTAATCCTTCCGGAGATCCTAGCTTCCGCCACTATATTCAACCACAAGAACCTCCACAACAACAACCACCACAAGATCATTCCCAACACTTCGACTCTCTATTTCCTTCTTATAAGAAAATAAAAGCATCCATATGGGATAAATCTCCAAACCTCAATGATGAACTAAACACTCATCTAAACCATCTTCATGCCTTCAAATGCATGGTTGAATCTCAAATCAAACATGTTATGGAATTCCATACGGCATTACACTCATCTAGTGAAGGAAGCAAAAACACCTCCCAACCTTCCACATTTGCTCCTTCAAGCTCAAATGATCCACCACCAACAAATCAAACCCCTCTTCCACAAAACTTTCCCCGCCATGGTTGCGGACATTGTGAAAGAACCGCTCACATTAGTCAGGGATCTCGAAACGACATTCGTGAGCTAACCAATGAAATGCGGTTTATCCTAAACCACATCTTGGAACGTCTAGGGTCCTTGTACCATCAACCTCAAGCCTAGAGTCTCCACCAAAAGCTTAAACCAACAAACCAAATGCATTTCACATTCACCACAATCAAAATAAGACCCGCCATATCCTACACCACTCATTTTCATTTTCAAACAACCTTACCCTTGTTTTGGAAAAATGTTTCTCACTAAGGAAAATGATAGTTTCCTTTTTATAGATGTAGGATTTTACATTCCTAGTTTCTCTTTATTGTTTTAAAGTAGGATGTTATTTACATCATTTCTTGTCTTTGACTTTCAAAAAGTCAAATTTTACATGAAATGAATTTTATTCTACTATGAGATATGCTTTGTTTTTTGACCATTGAAGTATTGTGATTGCACTATACCTTGTTATGGTAACATGTATATCTTGTGTTTTTGACACTAACTTTCTTTTGTAGGATAATAACTCATGTTTCCCTTCCTTGATACTCCGATTTAGGGGAATAATATTCAAGGGGGAGTATGAGTGTTGCATCATTACGCTTCACAACATGTTCTATACTTGTCTTGTGCGGCAACTAACCTTTCTTTGTAGGTTCAAAATCCATGACTTCTTCCTTGATACTCCGATTTAGGGGAGTAATATTCAAGGGGGAGCATGAGAATTGCATCATTATGCTTCACGACTTGTTCTACACTTGTCTTGTGTGACAACTAACCTTTTCTTTGTAGGTACAAAATCCATGACTCCTAACTTGGCACTCCATTTAGGGGGAGTATTGTCCAAGGGGGAGCCCGTGCATAAGTTTCGCTACGCTACTCTTCTTTTTGTTTCGACAAAAAGGGGGAGAAGTTTAACTTGTTTTCATCTCTAACTTTTTCACTCCTTTTTATTATTTTCGTAAAACAAGTTTTAATACAAACTTTATAAGACTTAACACTAAACTAGTGGCTTACTTATAAATAAAGTTTATGTTTTGTTATCAACAAAAAGGGGGAGATTGTTAATACAAATATCGCCTAAAAAGATTATTTATATCTTACGATCTTTGCTAAGTTTTGTTAATGACAAAGTACAAACTTTAGCTTATAGTAAAACATCACTTTAGTTTTAAGTCTTGTATAACTAGACTTTACATTTCTTTTTAAACATAATATAGGCTTTACTTCTTTAAAAAGAAAGTGTCACATCTCATCAATATGCATTTATGGAAAGTTTATGTGTTTGACCATCTATAGTTCTTACACATTTTTGGAAGCATTCCACATTGAGTCAATGCATGTAATAAGTTGATGTGACCTAGTTTGTCTTGGAGAGATTTATTGCAAGTGTGGTCTGTCAGCTCTGGCGGAACCCTGGAGGAACACGGGCGGAACCCTACTGAGGGTGCCGCCGTTTCCGCCAAAGTGCTGACTTTCTTGGGTATAAATACCAAGGCACTTGCAAGAAATCTCTCATCACTTAGAGTCATAATTCACATATTTTCTCTCATTTAACTCAGTAAGATCTAACTTGTGTGGTTCTCTTGTGTAGCAAAGGAGTTCACATATTGATCTAAGAAGTTACAAGTTTCAACTCAAAGTTGCAAGACTTGATTAACTTTGTTGTGTATAGACTTTGGTAGTTTATACTTGATTTGTATCTTGTGTAGAAGTGATCGGTTAGTATTTTAGGCCTTAAAATACATAGTGTGTCGGGAGTTATTGTACCCTTGTAAAAGAACTAACGAGAGTGGTTGTAGCCTTGGTAAAGAACTCGACATCTAGCTTAGTGTCGGAAAAAGGAATTAGGCGACATTAGGTTGGTTCTACCTCGAACTAGAACTCGGTATTTAGCTTTGTACCGGATAAACGTGTAAGCGACGATTGTAAAGGTTTCTCCACCGGGAAAAGAGTTTGTTGACTAGTGCTTTAAACTCTTGAGTTGGATACTCGGGGCGTGGACGTAGGGCAAGGAAAAAGAGTCCTTGTAGCCGAACCACAATAAGCAATCGTGTTGTGGTTTGATCGTTTCTTTCTCTAGTCTTGCTTGCTACTTATTATCTTTTAGATTATATCTTTGATAGTATCTTTGCTTATATCTTTGATTATTTGAAAAGTATATCTTAGATTGTATCTTTGATTATACGAAAGTTTCAAAAGATAATTGATTGCAGCAAAACTAAGCGGTGAAGCTTGTAAACCACGGATCGTTGTCCCAACGAGCGTTGAAATTGATCTAGTCACTCAAGTCGTGAGTTATGTGAGATGAATGGGTTGAAAAGAGTTGAATTTGTTTTAGTTATACTACGAAAGTTTTGCATAAAATTTAAATGAAATAAAGAACAATAAGAAAGGGAATAAGTTTAACTATGAAAGAAAACATGAGACTAAGTGAAGCGAAATAGGAAATAAAAGTTTAAACTTAAGAAAGGATTAAAGAAAATGTTTTTGTTGTTTTATAATTAATTAACGAAAGAAAATTAAACTAAGTTAAAAAGTTCAAAAGAAAATTCGACAGAGTAACGGTAAGAAATGGATAAAAGTAAACTCCACTCGATAAACGATGGAGTGCAAATAAGCCTAGCTCGGCTTGATAAACAAGACACGACAATAAAAGACTAAGACTCGAAAAGTTAAACAAAACAAAACCTAAACTCGCTATGAAAACTAAATGAAACTCGCTATGCTAAAGAAACCAAACTCGCTACTACTATGAAAACCTAAACTCGCTATCCTAAATGGAAATCATACTCGCTAGGGAAGACTTAGGACAAACTCGCTAAGACCAAACAAAAACGAAACTCGCTAGACATTAAAACCATACTCGCTACTATTAAATGAAACTCGCTATCCTATATGAGAATACCAAACTCGCTAAGCTCTAAAGAAACCAAACTCGCTACCAAATTGAAAAATGAAACTCGCTAGGCAGTTATTGAAACTCGCTAGCATACTAGGTTAGCAAACTCGCTATGTAAAGGAAATAGCATACTCGCTACTAAACCCTAAAAGACTCATACTTGCTATTAAACCCTATTTAACGTACTGTATATATTTTTTACGTAAATCTATTATAAAAACTTAATAAAAACTCATTTAAACTCAATATTAAGCAAGACCAATACTCAAAATAAGCTATAGAAGACACAACTAATCAAAATAAGCAAAACATATTCCTAGGGCTTGTAAATGAAAAGCTAGTTTAGACTCAAAAAAAAGAATAAAAAGCTAAAGATAACAACTTTAAAACTTGTAAATAAGCTAAAACAAATCAAAACTAAGAGATCCAAAACTACTGAGGATGTAGTTTCTACTGAAGGTGTAGTTTCCACTGAACCTCCCACATCTGCTGAAGTACAAGACAACTCTTCCATTTCTCCTGATGAAGTATCTGCTGATCAACCAACAGCAACACCAGTTTCCACTGATGATCAATTGGTGATTGTTTCTTCTAAGGTTTCTTCTGATGCATTTCCTACTGATGAACCTAGTTCCATGAAGGCAAGCTCTGTTGCTGGGTCATCCAATATATTTGTTTCCAGAAGTGTCTTATAGTGTGTTGACAGACTGGAAGGTCACTAATGCTCAGTTGAACACAATTTCAAGAATGGATGGTTCTTCAATGGAGTTTATTTTCTTGAAAGACATTCTTCACTTGGTGGATAGAACAGATTTACAAACTCTGTATTCCTTTGTGTCCTATTACTATTCACGACAGAAGCCACAAGGTTCAGGGTTATATCTCTTGGGAGATTTACAGGTGCTATATGATTCTCATACTTCCAAAGGTTCAGCCTTTTCTATTAGGGAGGAATCTGAGCAATGGAAGGTTGCTACCTGGAGGTTCTATCCTTATCCTAGTATTCATGTGGTAGAGACAAAGTGTGGGATGACATTGTGCATGTTCTCAGATCAGCAGTATCCTATGTCTCCTAAACTGCTGAAGAGATTATTGAGGAAGAAGTTGGAGATTCCTCCTAATCCAATATCTAATGATCTCACACATGCAGAGCAGTTAATAGGATTGATCAAGTCTCAGCTTCTTCAACAAAAGGCTTCTACTTGATCTGGTATTCTTTATTGTATATTTTGTTTATCTTTTTCTTAATAAAAAAAAAATTTGTTTTACTAACTATTTGCAGGTTTGTTGTATGGTAACTCTGTTGATGGTCATCAACTCACCATGATGATGATTCATTCCATCAAAGAGTTGGCTAGTCCAAAGAGAACAGCTTTGGTAAAGACTAATCAAATCTGTTAATGGCTGTAATGGTTTGCCAAAAACCATAGGGTATTCAGCTCACCCATGCTTCATTGCTGAGAGTTGAAATGGTCATCAATGTACCATGGATCTTATTCACTGAAAATCCTAAACATTGGCTAGCCCATAAGTATATGGCTTGTGGTAAAGGCTGTGGTAATCCATATTGGTTTTCAATTCACCAAGGATACTTCCTTTAAAAATTGGCTAGTCCTGAGCAAACGGCTACAGGTAAAGACAACTCAAATCCGTTTATAGTTGATGATTTACTAAAAATCATATGGTTATCAGTGTACCATAGTTTTCGAACTTAAACATTTGGCTACTCCAGTAGTGATGGCTATTGGTAAAGAGACATCAAATCCATTATTTTCAGTGATTCACCTCTCACAGGAGTTAACACACCTGGATGTGATGAGAATAGTATGAAACTTATATGTTTTGATGTATCTCCTGTCATATGTTGCTGCAAAGATCTGGTGGTTCAAGTTTATCATCATAGAGATGTCAAGTTTTTGGTTCTTTTCTGCTGATGTTTGAAGTCAATCCTCTGAGCTTATGATCTATCAAGAAATCTTGAACTTAACCCAGGTCAAAATCAAGATTAGGGGAGGATTGTTGGGAATTCTACTAAGTAGAGATTCTACTGATGGTTACTACTGAAGAAGGAATCTGCTGAAGACAAGTTACTGCTGAAGAATAGTTACTGCTGAAGATATAGATCAGCAGATTTAGTTTCTGCGGATAGTGTTTAGCCGCATATTATGTAATGTAGTTAGGATATGCATGAGATATTATAGTAAGAGATAATGCATATTATTTAGAAGATACGTTTCCTTGAGAAACGATTACGGTTAAGGGTTTCCTTTGTCTATAAAAGGAAGAACAGTTTATGTTCAAGTGTAGCGTTTTTAGGAAAAACACAAGTTTTTATAATATACAAGATCATAAGAGGATCAACTGTTCTTAGTATTTTACTGTTGCATCAGTTTGTATTTGTTCCGCTTCTAGTACAAGCTTTAGGGATCTCTAATTAGGTTAGCTAGTGAATTACATTTGGGCTTATACTACGATCTAACTGTGGGCTCTTAGATCTATCGAAGGTCTATAGTAGTTTTCACATTAGTTCATCTTGCCATTTGTTGCTTCTTGATTATTTGCATTAAGTGTTGTAGTAAGAAGTATTAGTAGTTTGTATCTTAATAATGTTTATGTGCTTTAAGTAATAATGAGGATTAGATCCTTTGCGACAAGGTATTTCGACACTACTACTAGTAGGAGATATAAGGTGTTTTGGCTCTTTAACTATTAAGAAATAGACACGAGAAACTCTTGAGTGAGTCTAATTTAATACTTGTTTACAAGTGAGCTAACTAAGAATCTCCTAAGTGATAAGATGTTCAACACTTTTGTGATGCTTGCAAAGATTCGTAAAACAAATGTTTGTAATATAACATTCTTCAACACCATACTTCATGATTTCTAATGTGTCTTAATTCAACCACTCTTTTAGTAGAATTTCATTTAAGACACACAAGGTAAAATGAACCACATTATCTTACATTAGGGTGTTTGGGTGAAAATGATTTATAAACATCTAGGATATCCATATCAAACTTGACACTTAGTCTTATGATGTTGTATCTTTTGGAATTTTGCAAAACGAATAACATTCATAATGTTTTTAAGAAAGGAAACCTAAAGAGTCGAGGAGTCGTTGAATATAACATTTAACGAAAGACCACCTCCTTCTAAGATATCATCTTCGGTAGATGATGACTTAGTCGAAAGTCCAACAATGGTAAGACAAGCAAGTTACGTAAAATGACAAGGAAGATGAACTATTAAAAAGAATAAACATAGATGTTTAAAAGCCTAAAGTCATACACTAACGAATGTCACAACATTAAGGTAAAAGTTCAAAATGTAAACAACGTCTTCTCACCTCGAGTCAAACATTGAATCAAGCAATATTGACATAGGTTATATGACTTGAATCATGAGTCATTGGTAAAATCAAACAAATTTGATAAAAACAAGTTTCTGGACATTAGAGTAAAACTACGAGTTTAACAAATTCGATCTTTCAAAAATAGATTGAGTAAATGTAGTGTCAACCATTGAAAGACTTTTTGATAATACAAGCAAGCTCCAAAAGCAAGAAATTATCACTCAAAGACATTCCTAATTACTCTCTTGTTCTCAATGGTTAAGTCGTTGATGACTTATCAGGAATGAGATTAGTAAATCCGTAGGTAAAACTAAACATAGAGAAATGTTTGGAAGACTACTTGTTCTCACAACAATTAGGTCCAACATTGTGTTTGGTATTTATCTATGTGTCCGTGGTAGAATGGTTCTAAAATAATGCTTTCGAAAAATATTGTTTGGATACATTAGAAGGAACTACACAAGGATTATGGTATCCCAAAGGAACGGGAATAGAAACCATAAGTGTATACCAAATAGAATTATAACGGTAATTAAGTTAATAGAAAAGGCACAAGTTGTACTTGAACTTTTATACTTTCTTACCAAATGACTCTCAAGGAAGCTTAAAGCTCTCTAATCGGCATTGGAGGAAAAAGCATGTCAACAAACTTCTTGAGATCAAGCAAACACACTTCAATAAAGGAATCCGTCTTTTCAACATTTTTCATCCCTTAACTCGATAAAGGAAGCATCAACTTCAAACGGCATCCAATCCATTATGCTCTTAGGTGACATATTGAGATTCTTCGTCGTCGACTTGGTAAAAATGTTCATTGAGGAACTTCTCAACCAAGAAAGCTTCTTTCGATAAACCACATTGTCGACGTTTTCACAAAACCTCTTGAATGAGTATCATTCAACCTTCTTAGACCTTAGTTTAAGACTCATGAAACCTAAATCCTTAGTCTTGAACATTAGAATAAAACCACAAAGATCATGACAAATAACTTTTACTTTTTCCTTTGCTGAACCGGCGGAACCTTGCAACATAACGGGCGGAACCCTCCCTTTGGTTCCGCCTGGTCCGCCGAACCTGTAGATGTTTTTTTTAAATCAAATTCAAAACCAAACACACCCTTAACTCATTCTTAAAACCTTCAAACAGCCTTCAACCCCTCACAAACACTTATCACACGAAAATTAGGGCTCTCACTCCAATCTCCTCCAATCCAATCTACTTTGTAAGTGTTTTTATCATAATTTCATTCTTAATTAAATTCTATCTTTTTCATTACACACATTAACTAGAATCTTAGGGTTTATGCATAAACTTGGTGGTTCATGAAAAACATTGATTGCAAATCAATTTCACTCTTCACTAGTTAGGAATTGTATCCTTTTTGTTGGTATCATGATTTACCAAACACATCATGTACATTGTCTTTCAAAAATCACTTTCCACAACTAAAACATAATCTTTCATCACATTGTTAAACCAAATGAAAAATGTTATTGAAACATCACTTGCATAATGGCTATTGAATGCTAATGGGGATACATAACTAATATGTATTTTCGGGTACATTCAACCGAAGCCACATTAAACTAGGAATGTGTTAGTTATCCTTTGTTTCACAACAAAACTTGCATTATGAAACATTTTGAGCATCAAAATGAGTCAAGATAACCAAGTCTCCACATTGTTTGCATATAGGAACACATTAGAACATCCACGTTGTAAAAGTTGCTAACATTAAATCTTGTGTTTTCTAGAAATCAACATGGCTCCCGCATCTTTCTCCGATCACAAAGATACTCTTAAGTACCTACCCAAACACCATAGGACCAAAGGCCTTGATAAAGTTCAAATAGAAACCTTTAAGGCTTTAGAAAAACGTTACATTCATGAAGGTAGAACTATTGATGCATCCTTTCTAGAAGGAACATCCATTAGACAAAACTTCGCCGCAATCAACTTTGATTGTCTCCTTGATATCGATGGGCCAATATGTCCTAGGTTCATCTTAGAATTCTACGCAACCATAACCCTCTCTTTAGATGACGATGGTGAGATATCACTAACCTTTACAACCAATCAAACACCACATTTCATACAATTGAGAGATTTTGCAACAATGCTTGGCGTCCCTAATATTGGTACTTGTCTCTACACGGATAAGTGGCCCCTTTCAAGCCTTGATTCTATCGAGCGTTTTTATCCATACCATGACCCTCTTGCTAATAAAGAAGCAATCCGAGAGCACCTCTTCATTAGGACAACCACCACTAGGAGAACCCGTATCGGAAAAGAGGTCAACAAGGACCCATATGGTATGGAACTCAATGAACTCAAGCCCCAATTCAAGAAGTGGGAAGAAATTCTTAGAGCTAATTTCATAAGTTCCATTGGAAATAGAGATCATATCAACACATGTCTTTGCTACATGCTCTATAGCATTTCCACCGGTCAACCCTTTAACTTAGCTTACTACCTAGCTAAAAGAATGGCCGACATACAATTAGTTGGAACAACCGCTCTCCCTTATGGAATGCTCCTTACTCGCATCTTTAGAGCCATCTCTCCCATTCCTCCAAACAATAGGGGAATTAGCCTCGACTACAATTTCGTAGCTCACATATTCGTCCCTCTAAGTGACAAAAGGGTGTTCAAAGTTAAAGGGAAACGCACTCGCTCTCCTTCACCATCATCATCATCATCCGACATGAGCGAAGATGGAAATCTTCCAAATTCGAAGCTAGCACCTCTTGATTACCTTCAACAACTTCCCACATTAAAGAATGAGTCCAAAGAATTCAAGGAAACAAAAGGAATGTGGAAGTGCATGACAAGGTACATGGGAAAGATTAAGAAGAAGTTGGATAGCTTGTGAGATGAAGCTTAAGGAGCGTTTGACACTATTTAGTTTTTAGAACATTGTAGATGTTAAACTATGTGTTTCATGTTGAGCTATCATGTTATTTTTTTTATGCACTATTACTTTTGTTTGACTATGTGTGAGTCTCATTACTTGTGATGAATGATGATATGTGTTCCTATTGAATTCTCATACTTATGATAATCTTACTAAGTATAGAAATATTCGCTAGCCCCCGGTCAAAGTCCAATGAGACGAGTGTTTTGATGTCTATTTTTTGTATTTCCTAACCCGCTATACATTATATTTTTGTTTTTAACAGTTTTCGAAAAATTTGAAAATCGTCTTGCGGGTCAAAACATTGGACTGCCTCCTTTTTCAGGCGTGGCGGAAATGGCGGTACCCTCAGATGGGTTCCGCCAGTGTAAAAATCTGGGAACCCAATTTTGGCCCAACGGAACACAAGGAACCCTCAGAAGGGTTCCGCCTGTGTAACCCGAAGGTTCCGCCGATGCACTGCAGAAAATCATTTTTACTTTTCAAAATTTCACTATTCATAAAACACTAAATCCTTTTCTTTAGTGAGAAACTACCTTCCTAACATTCCATCAAACACATTAGGACCATTTTCACCCATTAGAACAATTAGGAAGCCATTTCCCGCCAAAATTCAAATTCAAAAATTAACTAACCCAAGGAACCCTCAAAAAGGATCCTTCAAACCATTACAACATTTCAAACCAAAACACTTCCCATGAACACATAGCATTGAGTGCTTATGATAGTCTTTCACTCAACCCAACTCCATTGGATTGACTTCCAATGATTTGACAAGTTCTTGGTAATCTTCCAAATCATTACAAACCTCCATTTTTGTATGGTAGAACATCAAATCCAAACACTTACTTCCATGACATGTTTTTCCTATAAATTTGATCACCTTTGAACAACCCAAAACTCACACCAAAACCATTACTTCACTCAATCTCAAAACTCTAACTAGCCAAAGAATTGAGATGACTAAGTCCAACACCTCATCCGAATCATCAAGAAAACACACTAGGATTAGTGTAAAACCTTGTTGCTTCAACAAAACCACCAAATCAAGCTCATCATCATCAAGTGACTCATCACTTGACATTACATCACCCATACAAGATTACCTCAACCTTTCTACACAAACACCATCTTTAAGACCTTGCAACACCAACACAATCACTATTCAAGATTTGCTTAATGTTGCAACTCCAACATCCTCTCTCAAACATGGCAATACAAACCCACACACCTTTTCACCATCAAATGATTTAACATTGCAACTAACTCAACCATCAAAAACTCCATCACCACAATCCCCAATTCCTACACCAATGGAACTTTTTCATACACCACCAACATCACCACATTCACGATTGGAAACTTTGGACAACCTTCCACCTAGATCACCTCAATCACCAAAATTAACTTTCATGGAACTCCTCCAAACAACTCCAACACCACCATCACCAAACTTGGAAATGTTAGAAGATCTATCATCTAGATCATCTAATCCTCCATCATTGTCATTCTTTGACACCATTGCTCAAATGGAAACTCAACCAAGTGAGCAATTAGAACATGAACCCCATCAACCATCATTGGTAGAGCGTTTGGCTTACCGATATGCTAGACCCTCAATTTTTCCACAAGATCAAGGTCATACACACCTACCATCTTTTGTGTTTCACCCCATTTACAAAAACCTTCATGGTAATCCTTCCGGAGATCCTAGCTTCCGCCACTATATTCAACCACAAGAACCTCCACAACAACAACCACCACAAGATCATTCCCAACACTTCGACTCTCTATTTCCTTCTTATAAGAAAATAGAAGCATCCATATGGGATAAATCTCCAAACCTCAATGATGAACTAAACACTCATCTAAACCATCTTCATGCCTTCAAACGCATGGTTGACTCTCAAATCAAACATGTTATGGAATTCCATAAGGCATTACACTCATCTAGTGAAGAAAGCAAAAACACCTCCCAACCTTCCACATTTGCTCCTTCAAGCTCAAATGATCCACCACCAACAAATCAAACCCCTCTTCCACAAAACTTTCCCCGCCATGGTTGCGGACATTGTGAAAGAACCGCTCACATTAGTGAGGGATCTCGAAACGACATTCGTGAGCTAACCAATGAAATGCGGTTTATCCTAAACCACATCTTGGAACGTCTATAGTCTTTGTCCCATCAACCTCAAGCCTAGAGTCTCCACCAAAAGCTCAAACCAACAAACCAAATGCATTTCACATTCACCATAATCAAAATAAGACCCGCCATATCCTACACCACTCATTTTCATTTTCAAACAACCTTACCCTTTTTTTGGAAAAATGTTTCTCACTAAGGAAAATGATGGTTTCCTTTTTATAGATGTAGGATTTTACATTCCTAGTTTCTCTTTATTTTTTTTATAGTAGGATGTTATTTACATCATTTCTTGTCTTTGACTTTCAAAAAGTCAAATTTTACATGAAATGAATTTTATTCTACTATGAGATATGCTTTGTTAGTTGACCATTGAAGTATTGTGATTGCACTATACCTTGTTATGGTAACATGTATATCTTGTGTTCTCGACACTAACTTTCTTTTGTAGGATAATAACTCATGTTTCCCTTCCTTGATACTCCGATTTAGGGGAGTAATATTCAAGGGGGAGTATGAGTGTTGCATCATTACGCTTTACAACATGTTCTATACTTGTCTTGTGTGGCAACTAACCTTTCTTTGTAGGTTCAAAATCCATGACTCCTAACTTAGCACTCCATTTAGGGGGAGTATTGTCCAAGGGGGAGCCCGTGCATAAGTTGTCTTGTGTGACAACTAACCTTTTCATTGTAGGTTCAAAATCCATGACTCTTAACTTGGCACTCCATTTAGGGGGAGTATTGTCCAAGGGGGAGCCCGTGCATAAGTTCCGCTACGCTACTCTTCTTTTTGTTTCGACAAAAAGGGGGAGAAGTTTAACTTGTTTTCATCTCTAACTTTTTCACTCCTTTTTATTATTTTCGTAAAACAAGTTTTAATACAAACTTTATAAGACTTAACACTAAAACTAGTGGCTTACTTATAAATAAAGTTTATGTTTTGTCATCAACAAAAAGGGGGAGATTGTTAATGCAAATATCGCCTAAAAACGTTATTTATATCTTACGATCTTTGCTAAGTTTTGTTAATGACAAAGTACAAACTTTAGCTTATAGTAAAACATCACTTTAGTTTTAAGTCTTGTATAACTAGACTTTACATTTCTTTTTAAACATAATATAGGCTTTACTTCTTTAAAAAGAAAGTGTCACATCTCATCAATATGCATTTATGGAAAGTTTATGTGTTTGACCATCTATAGTTCTTACACATTTTTGGAAGTATTCCACATTGAGTCAATGCATGTAATAAGTTGATGTGACCTAGTTTGTCTTGGAGAGATTTATTGCAAGTTTGGTCTGTCAGCTCTGGCGGAACCCTGGAGGTACAAGGGCGGAACCCTTCTGAGGGTGCCGCCGTTTCCACCAGAGTGCTGACTTTCTTGGGTATATATACCAAGGCACTTGCAATAAATCTCTCATCACTTAGAGTCATATTTCACATACTTTCTCTCATCTAACTCAGTAAGATCTAACTTGTGTGGTTCTCTTGTGTAGCAAAGGAGTTCACATATTGATCTAAGAAGTTACAAGTTTCAACTCAAAGTTGCAAGACTTGATTAGCTTTGTTGTGTATAGACTTTGGTAGTTTATACTTGATTTGTATCTTGTGTAGAAGTGACCGGTTAGTATTTTAGGCCTCAAAATACATAGTGTAGGGAGTTGTTGTACCCTTGTAAAAGAACTAACGGGAGTGGTTGTACCCTTGGTAAAGAACTCGACATCTAGCTTAGTGTCAGAAAAAGGAATTAGGCGACGTTAGGTTGGTTCTACCTCGAACTAGAACTCGGTATTTAGCTTTGTATCGGATAAACGTGTAAGCGACGATTGTAAAGGTTTCTCCACCGGGAAAGGAGTTTGTTGACTAGTGCTTTAAACTCTCGAGTTGGATACTCGGGGCGTGGACGTAGAGCAAGGAAAAAGAGTCCTTGTAGCCGAACCACGATAAACAATCGTGTTGTGGTTTGATCGTTTCTTTCTCTAGTCTTGCTTGCTACTTATTATCTTTTAGATAATATCTTTGATAGTATCTTTGCTTATATCTTTGATTATTTAAAAAGTATATCTTAGATTATATCTTTGATTATAAGAAAGTTTCAAAAGATAATTAACTTAAAAAGCGGTAAACTATTCAACCCCCCTTCTAGTTTTCCACAATTTTGATAATATGAAAATACCAGGTTGTAGCCATAACTCTTGCTCCCTATTTGCTGCTATACTTTTGCCCATGTTACTACTGCTCGTATGCTCTTATTGTTTCTGATTATCTCCCTATCTGATCCTAACAAACTGGTATCAAGAGCCACTTGATCAATTTGAAGCAAGCTACAATTATTTGGGTTTCTCATGGAAATTAGTTTGTGGTTGATTTCAAGATTCAATACCTTGATATCGTTTTGATTTTGATTTGCGTTTTTTGGTGGTTTGCTGTTTCGATCAACTTGAAGTTGGGAGATATCAGGTTTGTTTTGGGAATTTTCCCCGTTTGTTCAATCAATTTTATTGCTTCTGCTTGTTTGATAAGTTGAAGGAGTTTGTTGATTAGGATTTGGAAACAATTAGAATTAGGATTTGGTCTTTGTTCCATAGCAGTTTAATAGGGCAATTGTTTGTTATTAAGTAGAAAAACCTATTTGGATAATTATGTCTTCTCAAACACAATCACCATCGGTTAGTAGTATTGAGAATTTTAATGGCAAGAGTAATTTTAGTTTATGGCGAATTAAAGTTCGAGCCTTATTGAAACAACAAGGTATTTGGGCACCTTTAGCCGGTCCCAAACCGGCTGATATGACGGATGCAAGATATGCCTCACAAGATGAAAAGGCCCATTCCACTATTTTGCTATCTTTATCGGATGAGGTTCTTTACGAGGTTGCTGATGAGGAAACGGCTTCTGGTGTATGTAAAAAGTTAGAAAAGCTTTATATGACAAAGTCATTGACGAATAAGTTGTTATTGAAACAACGTTTGTTTTCACTACGAATGAAAGAGGGCTCAGCATTAAAAGATCATCTTGATACATTGAATTCAATCTTGATGGATTTGAAAAATGTGGATGTCAAGATTGATGATGAAGATGCGGCTCTTATTCTTCTAGTATCGTTGCCTCCCTCGTTTGAGAACTTTGTAAACTCCTTTGTTGTTGGTAAAGACACCATCACATTAGAAGATGTTCGGTCCAGTTTGCATTCCCGAGAGCTTCGTCATCAAGTGATTCGTTGTGTTTTTGTGTCAAAACGATATATCAAAAATACCAACAAAGTGAGGTCAATGTTATCGTGAGGACAACAAGACGTGGAGAAATACAAGTAAACCCTTCGTGAAAAGGATTACCTCGTAAACTCGTGCAATGTGATATTTTTAAGACCGGGAAAGTGATTTCCCGGGTCGTGTCCCAACGAGGAGTGAATGGAAAGTATCGCGAAAGGAATGAGATTAAAATGCTTGTATGATAGGTTGTGAAAGATTGTTTGGTGTTATGGTACGTTAAATAAACGGAAATTGGAATATTAACAATCTTGAATGAAAATAAATCGACCTAAAGGGAACTAAAGGCAATTGGCAAACTACGGAGATCCTAAAACACTACGGGAATCAAAAATAGGCATTGGGAAATCTTAAAACCTAAGCTAAGCTAAAAACGCAAAAGTTAATTAAATTAAACGCGAGTGCGCAAAAGAAAACGTAAAATTAAAACTACACTAGTCCAACGGGATTCAAAATAATTTTCCTACGTACAAAATGACAAAAGAAAATTTTTGAAAAAAAGATAATTCAAATTTTAATAAAAATTCTATTTACTACGAATTAAAAACAAATTATCACTAATTAAATTCTAATAATTAAACTACAAAGCTAATAATTCTGAAACTTTTTTACTAATTACTACAAGAGGATAAGAGCCTGGGAAAAATTTAGAAAAGCTAGGTACAATTCAAAATAAGCAGACAATAAGCAAAAATAAGCTAATGAGCTAATTAATGAAAACTACTATAAAAATTAAAAAGGAAACAATAACTTGAGAAGTCCCTAGGGCAGATGGTTAAGTGTGGTGTGTTGTATCTGTTGTGTGCAAGAGGTCCTGAGTTCGATTCCCATAAACCCCAAATTTTTGCAAACATTTTCTTTTTCACTTTTTCTTTTTGCAAAACATTTTAGCATAAAAAAAACAAGCAACTTTTGTAAAAGGATTTCCAGTGATAAGCTTTTTAAATAGCTTTTGCAAACTCTTAATCACAACAGTTCGAGTTCTTTTTTTAGGCTTAAAGTTGATTATTTTTCTTTCTTTTCACAACACACTACAACCAACTAGGACAATAAGCACAAATAAGCGAATAAAAATCAAACAATGACAAATACAATCTCAGTATGCTAAAAACAACTAACAACAACAATTAACCAAGAAGGATCAAACAGATACAGTTTCAACAAGCACAAGGCTGCTGGTGCACACCAGCAGCATAAGTGTTCAAATGGGCAAGAAAAAAGGGCGAAAAATAAGCAAGAACATAATCTAACTAGGAAAAACAAAAAGAACATGCAACAAGTCAGTACTACTGACTTCACAAATCAACAAGTATCAAGCCAAATGCCCAAAAATTGAGCAAGTAAACGATCAATGAAAAACGGGTCAAAAAGGGGTGTGCTGGGTGCAGGGGACATGTATGAGCCAACAGCCCCCTTTAGGCTTGATTTTACCCATGTAAACGATTTCCAAAACTGAATTTTCTTTTTGCTATGTATCAACAAGCTGGCAAGGTTCACACAAAACCAAAAATCATTCAATTTCAAGTAGAATTCAGTCCTAGAAATCAAGTTGAAATCTATCCATTTCCATCAGCATACACTTTTGACTTTCAAGGTTTTTGAGCAATTTGACTATTCTGAATTTCTAATGACCCTATATTGCTTATATTGATGTATTAACACTAAATGAAAGTAATTTGAGCAATCCAAACAGGTTTTAACCCTAATTAAAGATTGTGCTTAGTCAAAATTTCAACAGTAATCTGCTAATCAAGTTTTAAGGCCAACTTTTGACTTTGCATAACAACCCACTGATTTTAAACTTGCATAACCCTATATAATCCCTAAGTTTGTTATTCCAACTGATCTTACCCACTAAAAACAACTCTAGCATCAAAAATAACATTAATCCAAACACTCCCTAAAAATGGATTTTAGCAATTTGAAGAAGCAATTTAAGAAACTAAGCCATGAGACTTCTATATAACTTATACTAGACTAAAATGAGCATAAACAAACAGAAACCAACAATAATTAGCAACTACAACTAGCCAGAATAGATTATGCAATGAAAATAGAAAAATAAATCTTACAAGAGGTCCAAGCTAGGAACTTGTGAGAACTCGAACCCAAGTACAAATTCCTATGCTCCCATGAGCTCTAAACCAGACCATCCATGCTTTCTTCCTTCTTCCTTCAACACTTGATTCACCATTTTTTTTATTTTCTTTTGATTTTCCTTGTATTTTTTTTATTTTTTTTTCTTTTCTGAGTTTTCTTAGTTCAAAGCTTCAAAAAGCTCTTAAATAGTTTAAATAAGCTTCTTGAGGAAAATATTAGCACAAATGAAAGTAATTAACAGCATTTTGCAAAAACTAAGAAAATTAAGTGAAAATCGAAATTGCTTGAAAACTGAATAAAACTTAGATTAAATTAAAAGAAATGCATTACATAAGAAAACTAAACATAAAAACAGAAAGATTACAAGGAAATTGGATGCCCTTTAGGCTTACAAGTGACTGCCTATTTATACTAAACTAGGAATCAGGGTTCTCTTCTTGTTGTGCTTCTTCAGTGAGAGAAAACAATGCAAAAACCATCCTTGTGCTTTCTTGATTGAATCCCAGCCCTCCAATTAAAGTATAAGTGATCCTAGCCTTCTATTCGATTTTGGCGGGAAAACATGTATGTGGCTGTTTGGATTGCCAGAGTGGATATGAGGGGTTAGGTAGGGATTGTGAGGGTAGTGGGATTGGGAAATGGTGTAGGGAGCTTTTGAGGAGGAGATGGAGTGTTCAGGGATGGTGGTCGGGGTGATGGTGTTATACCCAATGGTTAAAAGGGAGGGATGGGGAAGAAAGGTGCTCGTTTGACCAGGTCAAAGGACCAGGGTGTTTTTATTAATAAACGTAAAAAAGAAAAAAAAAGTTTGGGCTGTAGGAGGTGATGGGCTAAGTGGGTTATGGTTAGGATTTGGTGGGTTTTTGTTATTGGGTTTTAGCAAAGAAAACTGGACCACGTATAGTTAAGTTTAGGATTTGTAGGTTTTAGTTTTAGGATTTATTTTGCAAATTGTAAAAGTTAAGGGACCAAAGCTGTAATTTTTGCAAACTTCACCCAAAGGCCAAAATTGACAACTTGTGACTTTCCAGGGACCAATGTTGACTTTTTCCTCCAAAAGATTCCACCAAGGACCATTTATGTCATTTCTTGAAAGTATAGGGACTGATTTTGCCAATTCTTCATATTTTGCTCGTTTTTCGTCTGTTTTCAATCCTTTGTACCTGAAACACACAAAAACACACTCCGAGGATATTTGTGATGTTATTTGACCATTTAGAAGTGTTATTGATTGTTTTGACTCGGAAAATGGACGAAAAGATATGTGGAAAAAGGCACATATCAAATCCTCCACACTAAGCAATTGCTAGTCCCTAGCAATTCAAAATTTAAGAACAACCCGTTTTGAAATTTTAATGGATTTGATGTCTCTTTACCAGATAGCCATTACTTCTGGAGTAGCCAATGTTTTAGTGTGAACTAAGGTACATTGATAACCAAATGATTTTGAGCAAACCATCAGCTGTCAACGGATTTGATTTGTCCTTACCAAAAGCCGTTTGCTTCTGGACTAGCCAACTCTTTGATATCATCTTGGTGAGTTGATTACCAGTTATGGTTTTCTACTGCCTTTACCACAAGCCATAGCCTTGTGGGCTAGTCAACTCTTCACTATAAAAGATACGGCGAGTTGAATACCATACAATTTTTGGCAAATTGTCAGCCATAAACGGATTTGATATATCTTTACCTAGAGCCGTTTGCTCCAGGATTAGTCAGTCCTTATGTGTGCTAGACATGGTGGATTGATTACTATTTATTTTGTTAGTGCAAAGCACTTTCAAAATAAAATAAAAAAAATTGGTCAAAACGGGGATACCAGGGGACTAGGAGGTACAAATGTGATCAAATTCGACTAGAATTCCCCCCCCACACTTAGAATTGAATATTGCCCTCAATATTCAAAGTACCGGCACTTAGCCGAAACTTTGAACGGAAAAAGGTAATACTACTAGCCAAGTGTGGAAACGAAATCTTTTTTCACAAAAGGATTTTAAAAACGATATCCCTGGATAGACTTTAGTAACAAGATCGGATATTGGGCGGCTGGATTGAAAACAGGCGCATCAATCATCACGATCAAAGGGAAATTTGAAAATAAGAGCAAACAACACACAAGAAGCAAAGCACAGCAGGGGAAATTCCCCCACACTTAGTTTTTGAAAATAGAAAGAAGACAGAAACATGGGTGAAAACCCATGGCATGCTACTGTTTTTGTTAACCGAGTCGCTAGCTTGACTCGACCCCGAATTCATTGGTTCTTGGGGAAGCAAGATGTGGAAAAACAATCTCCATCGGGCTTTCATTCAACATGTTTGGATAAACATTTGAAGCATGAGAAAGTTCCACCCCGATGAGATAACCACCGGTATTCTAATAGTGAAAACTATTAGAAACGATACCGGGGTCAAAGATAGTATCCTCACTCCCGAATGTGTTGAGAAGAGGGGAAGTGATGGGATACGTGAAGAAAAGAAAGAAAGTCATGATAATAATCATGACAAGATCTTCTTCCTCAAGATCAGGTTCAGTATCCTGAATTTGGATTTTATCGGTTAAGCTCTTTGGTTTAGAAAACAGCCCGGGTGGGAGGGTGGGAAATTTTGTCTCCACAATACAAACTCTCATGATTGAGAATCTCTCCCCACGGTCATGGTTTTTCTTGCCATCATACTCCGGAGGAGTCATGATATGAGTGAGTTCACCGGCGAACTCCTCGAAGGTAAATGATTCATATTCGGGGAGAGAAATGTGAGAATGAGAAGTGGTACTGCCACTAATCTTCTCTCCCATATGATCAAAGCGGAATGTTTCAATTTCCGGAATAGAATGATTGGAAAAAGCCTCAAGATCATGAAATGTTTCGGGCTTTTCCAAGATGAAGCCACTATCCTCAACGGGGATAGGAGATGAAATGGGTTTATCATTTAAGGCTTCGATTTTAGAAATGAGAAGATTGATCTTTAATAATTTTTCACGAAGAACTTCATCTTGGATTTCAGTTTCAATTTCTTCATCATTCTCTTCTTCTAAGCTGACTAGCTCAGAAGGTACTACCTCCACATAACTGATGTCTCCATAAGATAAAGAATTGTCATCAGTATGTGAATCACTAAGCTCGATGTTGGGATTAGAATTCAATAGATTTTCAATTTCTCCCAGATCGGCTTCGAAGTCAAATAGATCATCATCAATTCCCAATGGAAGTGGATCGATGTGACTTAGTTCATCTGTGAACTCCTCAAGAAGAGGGTCAACATCAGAATGAGGCAGTGATGCCTCTACATACTCAATGTCTTCACAAGATAAAGAACAATCCTCATCAGAATCGGAGAACATCTCAATTTGATCATTTGGATTTTCAGGAGGGGAAGGGATATCACACACATGATCAAGAATTCCCTGTAACTCTCTTGGGATTGGGACAAGGTTCTCAACACTAGACTTTATGAATTCGTCCGATTCCTTTTCAGGAACAGTGCTAAGATGCTCATCCCCCATGCTTAGAGAGTGAGTGGGAACTTCGGGTGTGATAACAGACTGAGGGAGTTGAGAAGTGCTAGCATGTATGGATTCTTCAAGTTCCATCTGTTCTTTTGCTAGTGATCCCGTCATATTCTTTTCTCCCTGTGTTTCCATGGGTGCAGTTTCAACTGATGAACCCTTATAAAATTGAAGAATGTCAAGGGTATCATCATCATCACTGTCATCACAAATGAAACGGAATTGAGAAACAGATCTGGATACTTTTTCTTTTGCAATTGATTCTCTAATAGAGTTTTCAAGGGCAATTTGGGCATCTAGTTTAGCAGCCTGCTCTTCAGCCAATAATTCTGCCATAGTTTTCTCATGATGATTTTCTCGGGCATGTTCTTCCTTCAATTCTTTTACTAAATCCAGAAGATCAAGGAGAAGATTTTGAGGAATTGGCTGAGGCGGTTCCTGATTCATTTGGTAATGTGGAGGTTGTTCATGATAAGGATAGTCATAATTGTCACAAGGAACATACTCATCGACAGATGCGTTCCTAGTAGGAACCATTCAAAGAATCAACAAAACCAACACAATAATCCGAATGATTATCAAGTCTCGAAGAACATTTTGAAAAATCCGGAGGTGGGACAAGTGGTGTGCTCTTAGAGCTAGCAATTTCCACCACTTCCGTTATGGTCCCCGGTTCTTGTTCTTGATAAACGTGAAGACTAGGCAAGTCGTTCTTTTTAGTCATCGCTTTAAGCTCAGTACGTTTGCTTGATAAACTTCTAACCGTAAATCGTGAAAGGTGTGGATCAAGTCTTGACGGTTTGCCATTAATAGCACGTATCTCGGGCTGTGAAGGGTAGTCGGAAGAGTTTTGAGAATCATTGAAAGTATTCGGATTTGCTTTGCACCATTTACAAAATCCGTCTCTAATATTACTTCCACACCGCCTACACGCGCACTTGTAACACTGAAGATTATCATCCACTGGACCTTTACAATGAAAACAGTGATAGTCGAGTGATGACATAAGAATTAAACATTAACGAGGGATGAGAAGATAGAATTAAATGGTAAAGACGATAAGAGGATTATTTTTGGGTTTTTCGAAAAACACATCAATTAAAACGAGACCAACAAAAAGACAAGGGAACTTAAACCAATAATCAAGAACGTAAGGTCAACTCTTAAGGACAAACGCACAAAGGAGCGGGAGAGAAGAATGGATCTCTCACTAGGGCAAAGTTCGTTGGATCGCCCTATACCGTTTCGACTCCTCTTAAAGTTTGCTTATCGTTTAAAAGTTTTCCAAAACGCAAGTGATACAAAGGCAAGTTTTGATCTTTAGATGGGGAACTTATTAATGTTCACACCCCAGATGGTAGGTGTTCTGCCTTGGTTTTCGGCGGTAAGATTTTATTATTGTAATTATTAAACAAAGAAAACGGGAAAATCTTTTTGTGTTTTTAATCTTTTATAGATATAA